>JAPMOQ010059908.1:3197526-3218979 GCA_026543055.1 Argiope trifasciata
TGGGCTTAGGAGAACTAATTGCAAGATTCCAGTTTTAATTTCAAATGTAAGTACAGCAAAAGCTCCTTATTCGCGCTTCCTTCATACGCGTTTTCTATATTCGCGGATTTATTATTGCGACCCAATTCCTGTATTCGGGGCAAAAAATTTCTTTATTCGCGGATATAATAAGTACATACATCATAATAAAAGGATTCCAACCCAATATGCTTTGCAATTGCCATCCAATGGACTAATTAAAAAAGTAAAATAGATCTTATTACAATTTTGTCTAAAGTTTGTTGTTAAATGCAAACTGCAAACATAGCCAAAATCGCGAATGGAATAGGATGAGATGGGTTCGAACAGATAAAATTAAGTGGCATTCAGGAATTGCTTGAATCGCAATATGAAGATCTGACTGAAACCAACTTGGAGGAAATGTTAAATTCACAGCCCATTAAAGAAGAGACTTCAACAGGCACTGGAAACGTGACATTTCATTTGAAAAATCTTAGTGAAGGTTTAAAAAGAGCAAACGAGCTTTACGATTTCTTTATGAACATTGATCCGTCTATGGAACGAAGTCTTACTTTTAAGAGGCAAATTGCTAGTGCGACAGCCGCGTATCAGTGTGAATGGAAGGAGCTTTCGAAAACTGCCAAGTAAGAGAAAAAGACAAAATTCTTCAAACTAAGCCTAAGCCTTAAGATAATTAATCAAAATGTTCAAAAACTTCAATTAAATGCATTTTTTATGTGTTTTTTTAAATTTTATCACCTAGGAACGTATCCCCTACAATCCCGTATAAATTACTATTCCGTATTCACGGTTTCTGTATTCGCGGCATATTTATGAAACATATACCCCGCGAATAAAGAGCTTTTTCTGCCCTTATTTTTTTAGCTTTTTCGCCTCTGTGCAGCTAAAAATAGAAATGACCTCGAATAGTTTACACAGCGTCTAGACGTAATTTGCTAATGTCATCTGAAAATATTACAGATCTTGTATAGTTGGCATAAAGCTTAATTGTCGCTAATGAGAGACCATTAAATATCATGCTTATGTGCTCGTAACAAGCCAGTATTCTAAATTTTAATGAGCTTATTTACTATTTGACCTTTCTTGACCTCTGTCTTGTCACTGTTGAACTCGATGGACGTATTTATCTCAGGTAAGAAACAGTATCCTTTTTTGCAATGTTTTTCTCTTATTAATTACTTTAAAGTTTATGTGATAGAGTGCAAACGTTTGAAAAACTATTAATAAAAAAATTGATTCGTGAGCTAACTTGCATATATTTTGCTGTAAGAAGTCATCATAATATAAATTAGAGCTATTGTAATTATATTTGTGTGTGTGTGTGTTCCACATCTTCCTATAAACGAATTGACCGCTTTCAACCAGACTTTGTAATCTTTTTATTTTGGACAAGACAAATAATATCACTAATTTTTCAAAAAGAAAGACTTAATTAAATATTCACCAGTAGAAACCAACCAAATCTTTCTCCATTTTCTGATATAACTTCGGAGAAAATTATTTCTCAAGAACTATTTTAAAACCATCTCTAAATTAAATTTTTTCCCTTTTTTGTTTTTCAAAATCTGTTTTTCCTGAGTATTTATTTTTTCAATTTTTATTAATTCTTTTAAAATGCCCAGGAAACGATTTTGAAATGAGACTAATTAAGACTGATCTTCTCTACTACTATTTTTTTAATATCCGTTTCTCAGTTTCAGGAATGTTTCCCATTTGTTTAAAATAATCTATATCTATACTTATAATAAAGCTCAATGTGTGTGTGTGTGTGTGTGTGTGTGCGTGTGCGTGTGTGTGTGTGTGTGTGTGTGTGTGTGTGTGTGTGTGTGTGTGTGTTGGCGCTCTACAGGCCAGACCGTTGGACCTACAGCTAAAAAATTTGGTACATATATACCTTGGAGGTCGGGAATGTGCACCTTGGAGCCCCTTTTTCGAATTTTTAATTAGAATTTGAATTAATTAAAATTTAAGCGAAATTTTGACGTTTTTCCGCTATAACTTCCGAAAATATGATCGCATAAATATGATTTTTACATCAATTTAAAGATTAAAAAATTAGCTTTCTAACGGTATCAATTTTTTAAATTTATAATGTAAGCTTCTATTTTTAACGAATTTTTAAAGAAATATTTTAACCATGTTTTTATCACGTGACTGGATAAAATAAAAGAATGCCGGAAGTTCAAATAAAAAAATTATCATCGCAAAATAAATCTACAGAAATGCAACTTTCAAGCACGTGACTGGATAAAATAATATAAATATAAAATGTGATATTTTCTTTAAAAAATAAATGCAAAGCAAAGGTTTCTATAATCGTTTGCAATATCTATATCATTAACTCAATAAATCTTCTTTATTTACGGTAAACCTGATTGAATTTAGACAGGATATGCATTGAAGTCCCGACTCAATGGCATATTTATGTAATCGTTTGCAATATTTGTATCATTAATTTAATACTTTTTTCCCTTTCTCGCTTTCTTTAAAAATACATATTTAATATTTTGGCAACATCACCGATTTTTTTTTAATATTTTGGAAGCATAATCGATGGTTAAAACTAACTGATTTATGAAACTAAAGAATATTATTAGGAAAAGGTGTTCTTTTAGAACTTTCCGTCCATCATCTTAAAGAAAATATTAATTTCAGGTCAATCAATGCCCGGAATTACTTCAAGGCTAATGAATATGTGATTTAATTGAAAATTTTAGAACGCTTTACTCATGGCGAACCAGCTGGTCACCAAAGGCGGCTAGTATTTAATAAGGCATAAAACATTGTAAAGAAGAGTTGATATTTTCTTCATTTTGTAATAATTAAAAGAGACCAAAGACGAAACACCGTCAATCAAGTAGTGAGATATAGTAAAAAGATCATCATTTACAATAATTATTTATACTTTGAAAATATTATGCACACATTTTAAATTCTAAGGGATGTCAGATATGGGAAGTTATAAGAATAAATCAGTGGTTGTGTCCAAAAATTTATGGCATATACTCTAATAAAGATGTTATTCAGAGAAAACCATAAACGACATTAGAGTAAAATGGTTATAAAATATTAATCTTCTGTGTGAATTTAGTATTTTTATTGAATTTATTGTATCATACTAGCGATTATTCCTAGGCAGACAGGTAATAAAATCCGAAAATCGAATTTGGGCTTTAGACAGTTTTTTCCCAACCGACTCAAACAACACAAAACAACACTTGTAGTCATAAAATGGATAGTATAACCGTTGTACGTTTCCAAATAAACAGACCAACAAACGGTCAAAACCTTCGTTGAAATTAAGTAAAATTTATTCAGTCTCTAGACTATCGATGATAATTCTGTGTATCGAATTTCATCTATCTCTCTCTGTTTTGTAATTATCGTGTTAAATTTATTCGAACTACCGGACAGCCAGATTTCCACAAAATTTGATAGAAATCTTCAAATTAGGTGTAAAGATAGTATATCAAATTTCATCCGTCTAGATCAAAGTGCTTTCAGTTATCTTTGTCACAGACAGATATATGAATAAAAATTTCCAAAAATATGTTTTTCAAAAGTCTTAAACTTGGAGATTCCTCAAAATTCGAGTTTTGAGTTTTTTTGATTATTACTATATTTTCTCTGTGCAAAAACCATTTTCTTTTTAAAACCATATTCAAAAACTACTTACAAAAACCCTTGAACATTCGAGAGCTATACCTTCTGTTTTTTCCAATCACCAACTTCATGGATCAAGCTGTGATTTCATTAAGTCATTATGGTATTCTTTCCGGTTATTATTTACTAATCCAAGCTCGTTTTATTCGCTCACCATATAGTTCTACAAATAATAAAAAATTAAAATACATATATTATTACTAAATGTAAATTATCTGTCAATGTCTAAATGTTAATCTGTTTAAAAAGCTAACTTTAATTTTAATCAATTTCTACACTTTCTAAATTACTATTATTACAATTTCTAAAATTTAAAAAATCAGGAGAGAGATGAATATATAAATGTTAGAAAGCAATAATATATAATTCTATTTAAAATCAATATTGAATTTACTTCTTTTTCTCTGTTTTTACTAGATGTGTTTCTTCAACGTTTATTGATGTGGTGTTAATAACACTAAGTAATGGTTGATGATAGCGACTGTTGATTTATTTAGTTATATCAGTTTTGGTGAACTACAGTTTATCAAAATAAAGGTACCACGTTATTGAAATGTAAAAAAGATAGCATATTATTGAAATTATCACAATGCAAAAATAGATATAACTATTACAATAAAAAATTAACAATATTGATGGCGAGTATTTTTACAAAGATTGATTTAGTCATGTCAGTCAACTTTGATGAACTACGACTTATCACAAAAAACATACCACGCTATTGCAATACATGAGTTTTGTTGGGAAAAAAATAGATACCTCAATGTTGCAATGCAAAAAAAGATATATTTTTGCAAAATATAGCGTATTTTAGCAATAAAAATACCACATTGCCAATGATGAAGAATATTTAAAAAATTAATTTAGTCATGACAACCATTTTGATTTGCTACAACTTATCACAAAAATGCCACGTTATTTTAACTATGCTATGATATTTTTATCATATAATTTTAAATTATATTTGAGCTTTTAATTATAAAATATTAAATTAGCTATGCTTCAAAGAGGCGAAATTAAATGATGATTAAGCTGAATAATGATCCTAAGTAATGATCTTTTATATGATTAAGAAGTGTTCCTAAGATTATCTTTTATATGATTAAGCAATGTTCCTAAGATGGTCTCTTATATGATCAAGCAATGTTCCTAAGATGATCTTTTATATGATCAAGCAAAGTTCCTAAGATGATCTTTTATATGATCAAGCAATGTTCCTAAGATGATCTTTTAGATGATTAAGCATCGCTCCTATCCTTTAAATGACTAGGCAATGATCCCAAGTTGATCCTCTAGATGATTAAACGATGATCTTAAGATGTTCCTCTACATGATTAAGCAATGATCCCAAGATGATCTTTTAGATTAAGCAATGATTCTTTAAAGTGCTAAGCAATGATTCTTTAAAGTGCTAAGCAATGATTCTTTAAAGTGCTAAGCAATGATTCTTTAAAGTGCTAAACAATGATTCTAAGATGATAATCCTATGAAGAATTTTTAGACGATTAAACAATGATCCTAAATAGTTAAGTGGCAATGAATTTGGAAACTTCCTTCATGCAAATAAATTCTTCTCGTTGATTGGATTCCATCATGTGTTTTCTTTAAAACTTTCATTTACTCTAACTTCCTGGGTTAGGGAAAATGATTTACCTTCGATAGTTTTGATTTATATCGTATTATTCGACTTTATTCCATTTATACTGTACGATCATTCAATTTTATTCCATTTATACTGAACGGATCATCCGGTTTTATTCTATTTATACTGTAGGATCATCCGATTTTATTCTATTTATATCGTACATCTCCAAAAAAACCTGCGTTGTCTCAAAAATTCCACTCGATAAGCATGTAAACATTCCAAACGTACGAGCTGTTACCAAATGTGAATTATTAATTTCTATATATGATTTTGCATCCATATAAACGCATGCATACATAGATGTTTTACAGCAGCTCGGCAACCTTAGAACACAGTGGATAATGATCTCAGAGCTCATGCGTTATTAAAAGAAAGTTTTCAAGAGAAAAAGGTAAGAATTGGTAATGGAATTAATTAAAAAGAACAAAAAGTTCCATCAATCATTTAGAACAATAAAAAAATCATCAGAACGACAGTAAAGGGATAAACAGAAAATAAATTAGGGTCCTATGCTATATTATATATATATATATATAGCAAGAAAAATTTATCAGTCTGAATATATATTTAGTCTGAAGATATTAGCTTTAATACTATTTGTTTATAATTTAAAACACTCATTCAAATCAATAAATAATAATATAAGCTTTATTCCAATATTTGTAATATTATCATTGGAATTCATATTTTTTTTTCCAATTATCTGATCTTTCAGATCTTTTTTTTCCCTTCTTTCAAGAAAAAAACATTTAAAAAATTGAAGGGAAAGAACGATAGGTTATCGCAAAAGATATAAAGTAAAAAAAGTATAGTAATTGTCGAATAAAAACAATTGTTATTTATTATCAATATGTTAATTTGTCAAAGCTTTAACATGAAAATTTAATGATTTATTAAACCCCAGTCGTTTTAAATTGCTTGGCTGAAGTTAAGCCATGTTCTTTTTATTTCGATACTGACGTCATTACTAAACTAGATGTTTGAAAAAATGAGTCCTTAATCATAATCCTGTTATATAAATCCATTATCAACAAATTGGTGATAAAAATTTTGAAAATGTAACATCCAACCGCTGTTAAAACTCAGGAGAGCATTTAAGACACGTTGAATAAAAACAGCAACAACAAATAAATTTTTAAATTTTTTTCTTTGCAGCAATATATTAATAACCTTTCCTTAACACGACAGAAGAACAATTCCTTCAAAAACATTGTGTCAAATTATAAAAATAAATTTCGATTCAAAATAATAAAATGAAAAAAAGCATTTCAATAAAATCTCCGATATTATACGTTTAAAATTAAATTATTCCTTAAAATCAATAAATAATTTATCTAATTTTACTTCCAATATTTATAAAATTCTCACTGGAACTCCTATTAATTTCTATTTTATTTCCTCTAATCTAAACATGCAGATATTTTTTTCTTAGGATCAGAGGAACATAACATTGAAAGATCATAAGATCGATCAAATAACTTTTCAAAACATTTATGCCTTGACAGCAATATATTAATGATCTAGCCTTGATACAACAGAAGTTTCGAAAACATTGTATCAAATTATAAAAATAAATTTCAATTTAAAATTATAAAATGAAAAAAAAAGTTATGTTTTAGAAAAACTATACAAGAAACAAAGTATTAAAGAAAAGAAATGTGTTTCTTTAGCTACAACTTGCAGAACAGAGACTAGATATTCATTCTTCGTTTACTGCAATATTACAGTAACAATGACGTTATAGCATGTTATCTTTTATTAACATGTAGATAATTGTCTGCCCACAAGTGTCCGATATGTAAACGGGGGGTTGACGGATGAGTCTGCTCCTCCCTTTTGAACTTTCCGACCCCAATAGTCAAAGGGTTGTTTTAATTACAGGTCTCCGTCATTGTTCAAGCAGGTAGTAATTAAAAATAATTTAGTACTGCCCTTAATGCTGAAGAGAAGCACGTATGGGTAGTTTTACGTGACCAGCTTCAAACCTAGTCGGGAAGAACTTGCAGATGGCTCTTATCAGAAACAGCTGTCCTTTTTGTTTTTGTTTCATTTTGCCTTTCTTTCTGCACTCTTGTTGCAGTAGCAAGCTTACTCTTTTGCTACTAATTGAATTACTTAATATGGATGAAGACTTGCCTGACAGCAGTTATATCTACGTTGTCTGTATGACAGCAACACGGCTACCACAGATACCTCTTCTTAATAAATAAAAAACTTATATCTATATAATACGTTGGGGATGAACTGATTTCGTTAAAATGGTATGATAGAAGATATTTTTAAAGCCCACAAGAATTCGATTCGTCAATCTTCGTCACTCACGCCCACGACGATTCAGAGACGTCATTTTAATAAGGTCCGAAACCGGGTGGTAATTGAAAATGATTGAAACATCTTGCAGTATTAAATTTCGGTCTGCTTTGTGTTTCACAAATTAAGATATTCTATCTGGACAACATGACGTTGAGCAGACAAAGATTAAAAGTAATTTAATTTCGTCCCATTTTGCTTCTTTATGTCGCTTCTAAAATACAGTAGCAAATAAAGAACTTTTTTGATGAAACTGTTACACATGTTGTCAATCATAGTTCAAAAGTTTTAATCTATCGGCATTCCGTTGCCATTTCGTTAAGGCAATTAGTGAATTAAGTGTGTCTAAAAGAAGGAGAAAAAGATTTTGGATAAGTCGTACCATTTCATTAAAACTGGTGCTTCGTGGTGGTATGAAATTGAATCAAACTCAAGCATTGACAGAGTTGATTGAACTATTTCGTTAGGTTTATGCAAATGAAATAATTCTATCAAGAAATTTCCTGTATAAAATTATTTTTCTAACCCATAAGCCTATTGAAGAATATTACATAATGCAAGAAAAATACTTGCCATTTATCTAAATAATATGTATAATAAATATTAACAATTCAAACGCAGTACAAAGTATTGGGTCGTTCGGAAAGTAATTTCGTTTTTTCCTGACAAAGGATTTAATTGCATTTTTCGCACCCAATTTCATACTTAAACCGCAAAATAATTTTATGTTTTAAGAGCTGATATAGCAAGGCTTGAGTGTGAAAAAGTGCAGCTGATTCTTCACAGTAATTTTTGGATGGTGCCCTTTTAAATATGGAGAGCAATAAACAGCATTTTCGTCATTTTTTTCTTTTTTGCTATATAAAAGGTAAAAATGCTGTTCAAGCCAGAAATAAATTAGCCAATATGTGTGGAGAAGATGTGTTAACAGTACATCAGTACCAGAACTGATTTGCAAAATTTTTCCTTCAAATGAGGAGGCCAAAAGCCACCTCGATCAGTTTTTTTTACAGCAAAGACCAAAACTTTTATGAGCGTGTAATCATGTTACTACCAAAAATATGGCAAAAGGTATTAGACCAGAATGGCAATTTTATAATTTAATAAATAATTTATTCATTAAACGAAAATTTCTTTTCATTTTGACAAAAAAATATGAAACTACTTTCCGAACAATCCAATACAAAGAGTACACAACGTACAATACGAATAAAGGTAAATGTAGAATTATTCAGATGCTCTAATGTTCACAACTTTTCCACTGATCCTCCAAGGAACTGAAAGTTCTGAGTAGTTTCGATTGAATAAGCATATAATTTTTTTTTTGTACTACTCGATTAACTGTATGACAAATTCAAGAAACTTCGAGCTTGAAGAACTTTTCATTGCTAATTATATTATTTCAAAAATATTAGGATGGTCCAGAAGTTTATTTCTGTGAATGGTTTATCTAGCTCTGCTTGTGTAAATATGCACCCTTATCTATTAGCCATCTATATCATCGGTTTTAGTCGTATCAAAGCTCTTTTGCTGTACGTTTCGTTTGTGCCCCAATCACTTTTATGACTTTCATCCAAAGCTCTAAACATGAGTAACGATGGCGACATTTATGGCATGGAGACGAAATTTGGATAATTGGATTTTATATTAAAATGTACATAGAAAATGCACTTGGTGTAAGAATAATAGGCCTTTAACTGTCACAAAGCCGGAGCTACATCCCCAAAAAGTTCTCTTGTTCATTTGATGGCATAGGGAAGGTGTAATTTTGTACGAGCTCCTTCCACAGAGTGAAACAGAATTCTACGAAATGCTATCAACTGGGTTAATCCAAAGCTGCTATAGTAAAAACTGTCAGAATTAATGCACCAGCGAAGCTTGTTTTTCAACGCGAGACCACCTGTTGCATTGGTCTTAAGAGAAAAGCTCTTACAGTTTGATTGGGATATTTTACCACATCCTACATATTCTCCAAATCTCGCTGCCTCTGATTATTACTCCTTTCTGTCCTTAAAAAATTCTCTTCGCGATAAGAAATTTAAATACATCAGCGAAAAAAAAAACGCACCTCGAGGATTATTTTTTGTCCACAACACAACAGTTTCGGAAAGAAGGAATAACGAGACTTCCTGAGAGATGGAAAAAGGTAATAGATAAAAAGGACTCCTATAAAACAAAATAAATATATTAAGCAGTAAATATTATGTATTCATTTCCTATTAGAAATCGGAAACTTATAAGACACTCTAATATCTTTTTTTTATTATAATGATAATGATTTTTAATTTAATTAAACATGGTACTCGAAAATGCATTTAATTGAATAAAATTTAGCATTTAAAGAACAAAATTATAGATTTCTATAGAATTTTAAATGAAATCCATTCTGAAAAATTCTATCTGTCCGGTTCATCTGAATTAGAAATTCCTAAAACAAGTAAAGGACTAGATCGATAAGAATTGATTAATATCTGAAACATAGATATGCTTCTTTTTTTTAACTGTACTTAAGAAACAATTGACCATCTGTCTGTTTGAACTTTGTCTGTATGTAAACGCAGAAATTCATTAATGCAATGTTGTAGCAGTTACATAATTCTTATCTTCTACATGGCGATGTCTGATAGGCTTTCCCATATGCCATCCCATTGCGCATTGCGAGTGTAATAAGAATGAGATGCGAGACTGTTAAGCTAAGCGTGTGAATGTTTCGTTATGCTTTGTCTTTATGTTTATTCCGTGTGGGAATGTGGTTATTAAAGAAATGTTCCAGAAAACATAAGTCCTGTTGCTTCCTGCACAGATTATAATATTCGGCACATTGTCATAAATAATTAAAATTTAATACGTGCTCTTGTAGATACAATTGTAATTTTAGTCAGAATTGTAGTCAAGTTTTGATTTCAGTTCGTACGAAAAAGTGTATCTAAAATACATATTTGATTTTCTGATTCTCATATAGTGACCACACGCCAGGGATTAACCACCAAAGATTGCTTACCAGATCCATTTCAAATTTTAATTGCTGTTCCTCAAAACATTTCTTTAAATTTAAGTCGAAATTGTATTTTTCGCAAATACTTGTGGTGACATCTTAATAAGCCAGTAACTGCCACTAAACATCAGTGGCCACTTTTGTATAGTGGATAAGTTACTCGGCTGCAAATCGGAAGATCCCAGGTTGGATCCTTGATGGAATTCAACCTACACATTGCACAATTCCGCCAACACTTAACGCCAAATACTATGCAAGGAACCCATGTCTCACACAAGTCGACAATTTTATGCGTTGGCTTGGAAATAATACCATTATATGACAGTATGCGAGAAAAGTTTGGAGATACGCTTCCCTATGAGGCAGTGTGGAAAGTCGTGAACCAAAAAGGGTAAATGATTGTGGTAAGTCGTTTGTTCAAATTAATTTAAAAGGAAACAAATATTTTGTTTTACAATATTTAATGAACGTAACAAAAAATTTTTTTTCTCCGGCTTCTCTTTTGGGGAAAATATAGATTTGGAGCACGGACACCAAGAATGTTCTAGTAAATAATCTATAAACATTTTTTTTATAACTTAAAAATATTTTCAGAAACAAAAAAAAGTTTTATGCTATTTCATAGACAATCATTTTTATTCTTGATTTTATTCAGCATTAAATTTATGCAAATTCATTTACTAGCAACTTAAATGAAGAAAGCTAAGACTTTTCGTAGTTATTTGTTTCCTGCCTTTAATCGAAATAATAAAATTTCCAAAGTGTCTCGTGATAGTGAAACAAATGGTACCTAAGCATTGTATATATATTTTATATTGCAAAGAATATGTGGATATGCCCTAGGTACAAACGAAAAATTGATATTTCGTTTTCGAAAAATTTATGTAATTTTATAAGTTTGTAGAAACAGTAAAATACTGTGACGCCTCATTATTAGCATGATGTTTAAAGGTGGACATACTGTCAGTAAATTGCATCATGTGATACATGATGAGAAAAGTATTCGTAACACTCAATATAAAAGGTCTACAGTTTTTAAATATGGTAAGAAGTTATTTCTTGAGTAATAGAACATTACTAAGAAATATTCTTCAAAATGTTTAATTAGATTTTTTTTATAAATAAGTTATCAAAGTTTTAATATTTTACCTCAATAACTTCTAAGTTTAGAATTTTTTAAATTCTATTTTAAATTTATTTTAATTTTATTCTTTTGACTTAATAAAAATAAATTTAATTTGATTTATTTTTATTCCATTTTAAAATAAAAAAATAAAGAAATAAGATTTTCAGGAACATGTATTTTATTTCTGCACATTTTGTATCTTCGTCTTAATAATTTCTTACAAACGTTTTAAATATATTTTACGACAATACTTTATATTGCTTTAATTATTGAATTTATGCTTTGCTGTTTGTTATTGCATTAAATACTGTGTGTGCGTGTGCGTGTGTGTGTGTTTGTTTGATTACATAATTGAAAGCAAGTTTTTAAAATAAAATTTTGATTTACTAAAAGTCTAAATTTTTTCTGAAATTTATTTTTCACATCACTGATGCAAATCTATTATATTTCCCAAACACATAAAAAAAGAATTTACTGCAAGCAAATTTGCAACATCTAACTATTAAGTTAACAATAATGAAAGTTCTATCATCTTTCGTGTAGAAAAAGTATTATATATATATATAGATATTTTTTAAAAAAGCAGGTTTTTCTTAATTAAAAATTCCTTAGTTTACCTGGTTAAAATTCACAATTAAATGTCTTTCAATATGAAAAAATATATATAAATAAGTTCCCATCAAAAATAAAAATAAAAATAAATCATGATAACAATATAAAGAAGTATATTTCATTAGAAATAGTAGACACTGAATTGAATAATTTGACCTTGATATTCCATTGATTTGAGTAATAATTCTCGAGCATTTTTTAAGTGTAAGGCATTTGGACAGTTTTATTTAATATAAAGGTGCTATGCAGCGAGATTTGAACATTTATGGAATTCATTATTAGACTTTGGCTTGACATTGTTTTGTTGAACGTTTTTTATATAATTCCATTTCTAATCTGGGGACAAACGTCATCTGACGTGAACGCAAAAGCGCGGAAGGTTTCCATATCTGAAAATTAACAAATTCATAATGTGCAAATTCTCCTGAGAGAACTAGCCCCGTTTGTTATACAGTCCGTCCAAACTTATACTTGAAAATTAAAGACGGTATTTGAAAAGGCAATTCATACTTATTTACTGGTTTTGATCATGTCGGGTCTGCGTTACAGCAAAAAGAGGAGTACTGTAGCTTCTGAGGGTAAAGAACCATAAAAACATGAGAACAGACGACACCGGTTTTAAAAAAGGCGATTAATATTTATACTTCAAGACTTACCCTATTAAAATAAACATTAAAACCTGATATATAAATATTAATAAACTAAATTTAGAAAAAGATTTAGATTCTATTTAGTTCGAGTTAAAATCTATGTAAAAATAAACTATTGATTATTTAATACAGTTAAAAAAAATCAAATGGAATTAATCAAAGCCTAAAAAGCAGGAATGCAGGAATCCAAATTTATGAGTTTTTATCGATAAATCTACACTCAAACCCAATAAACATTAAAATACGATCAATCTTGAACATTAATCAACTAATTTTAGTTGATAGATTCAAGCTCTATTTAGTTTGAGTTAAAAATCTATGTAAATATAAAATATTAAGTAATTAATACAAATAAAATAAAAGGGAGTTTAGCGAAGCATACGAATCATGTTTACAGAATTCCTAATTTATAGTGTAATGACTTAATTACTACCTATAAAATGAGGCAGTGAAATTCCAGATAAATATTTTATTTACAGAAGAACAATTTATTTAATCTAGGTTCAATATTCACTATTTATACAGCATGTGTAGGTTGAAGGTTTATCGTGAAAACAGTTCAGGGAGAGTTCTCCATTAATTCTAAGAAAACCGCCATAAGACGCTAACAGGGTGTTAGCATGAACCACTACCAAGGTGGGGTGTCGAAATTCGCAGTTCAAAATCCACAGGTATCTCTCTTCTTTCAAAAAAAAAAAAAAAAAAAAAAAAAAAAAAAAACACCGACATTTTATCGCTGTCCAAAGCTAACCTCCTCAATTTCCATTCGCCAACATCAGCTTTCCATCAACCAATCATCCAGCAAAAATTTCCCTGAATTCTGGCGCCATCGTGGAATAGGATCTGGCATTCAATGACGCGTCCTTGCAATGGTCCGCTCTGGAAGACGTGTCAGTGATGTGCCTTCACAAAGGGACTGCCTGGTATTCAGATATTGGACACCTTCCTTTGAAGAAGCGACAGGTTCGACCTCATAATGAATTTTACGTGTGGTCTAATGACCAGATGCAAACAATTGGCAAAGGAGATTCACCATCTCGAAAGCTGGCGGCGTTTAACAATGGAAAGTGTGTATACAGATGGTAGACAGCTGTCTGGAAATGCTGTCAGTCGTGAATGGGGCAGAGGAACTTTACAATAGATTTAGTAATAAAAATTGTCAAAGCTCAACTCTTTTTAGAATATTAGTATATGCTATGGATTTTAAAGAATAATTAATATGGCTTAGAATTATTCGAAAATTCATAAGTCAATAATAAAATACTATTGAAGCCTTTGTCTTTTTCCATAATATACAAGGGGCGTTCAAATGCAAAGATACGAAACGTCGTAACAACGTAACCGTTAACATATTTGACTATGACGCTAAGGTAGGACATATATAGACATCTAGGGATGCGACTGGAGGCACCGGCGTAGATCGGCGAATGCCCAGGAGACCGCAGAGGCTCTTGTAAAGAGTATCGTCTAAGTGTGGCTACATGTTAAAGTCATCTAGCACAGAAGAACCATTAACTTAGATGTGTACTGTGAAACACTCCAAAGACTACGCAGGTTCATCAAGAACAAATGGCAGGGGCTATTTACGGAGGGTGTGATTCTGCTCCAAAATAACGCGCCCACACGTCTCCTAGGTCACACACGCAGAACTGGCCAAGATCAAGTGGTAGCAACTCGACCATCCGATCTACAGCACGAACATGTCACCCTGCGATTTTCATGTATTTGGTTCCCTAAAGAAACACCTGAAAGGGAAGCGCTCCAACCCGGACGATGAACTCAAAGATTCTGTGAAGAACTGAGTCTCGTCATGATCACATGAATTCTGTGAAAAGAAATCCTTCTGCTCATTAATCAGTGAGATCGTTGTGATCAGGCTTATGGTGTATGCTTTGAATAAAGTCTTCATTTATACTCACAGTGTCGTTTAATACCTTTTCATTTGAACACCCCTTGTAGAACATTTTTGGGCTATTGTGTATTAATCAGCGAATTAACACATAAGGAAAGATAGCCAGAAATTAATGTTTTTGTCGTGTGTCCTCATTTGAAAATTTGTCAAATTTTTGCACTGAAAAACCTATATCTTGTTACTATTAATTAATTTACTTATAAATAATTGTCTACTAATTATAATAGTTTATTATTAACTTATTACTTATTTTTTAGTGTCTTCTTTGCTGTAATAAATAATTAGAATCGAATAATCCAGCCATTTATGAGGAAAAAATCCTCATTTGATACCAATCTATTAAACATCAAATCCATCTCCATTAATAACAGGAATCAAATTTCTCACTACTGATTAATTTTATTTCTCCAAGATGAATATTGAAGATAAAGACATCCAGGAGAATGATCGATAATTTTTTTTTCTGTATTCCGTGCCTATCTTATGTAATATAATCTTATCCACCGATCTTCAAATATGTTAATCCAGACCTATAGATAATTTATTCATCTACGCTGAAATAATTCCATATTTATAACCCCATTGTCTAAAACAAGTCTGCCTTAAAAATAAGTCAACGTCATATTCGCCAGTTCACTTTGCGTGATAAATATAATGGGATAAAATGAAATAAGTGAAATTTAAAAAATTTGGTGCTTAAAATGGCAACACATTCCTCATTTCTAACATAAACCTTCAGTGAAAAAACTATTCATCGCCTTTGGAGCATATTATCCTTTTATCGCCTTATTACACAAAACAGAACTCATTAACACTGACTGTTGTTCTTTCCTAATACCTGAAACCCGGCCTTTTGCGATTGAAATGATGAATATGACTTGACACTAATTGTTAGGGACCGCTGGCGCCACCTGGTGGTTATGATAGATCGGAAAAAATAGCCGTTTCAAAGTTGGTAGAAGAATGGGGCGTGTCTTCTGGCTGGCAGACAATGACTGTGTTCGTACGAACGATATTGTGGTGTTTAATTCTAAACACGTTCCAGAACTGCATGCAGCATTTTATTTTGTTTTCGAATTCGTTTGTAATTAGTTCGTGCCGTTTAAGAAAGGTGAATAGAGGCGATTTATGGCGCACCGACTTGCGGTTTGTTGTTTTGGTAAACAGATTAGTCATTCAATTTGTTGCGGGATCTTAATCCGTCCCTCCGTGCTTTGTGTGGCAGATATTAGAAGAATTTAATGGAGACATCTTATTTTATTTATTTATTTTGATAAGGAATAATAAATGTGTTCTTAATTCTTCGTAGAAAATTTATTATCAAATGACTCTACATCGGAGCACATACTTTTTCCTTGCAAAATAGGTTTAGTTTTAGATGGATTGCCATCATAAAAATAATAGCATCTATTCGTCTTTGTATACCCCACTGATGTACTAGTGTCCCAATTTTAAAAATTGTATAATTAAATAAAAATTCAGTGTAATTTCGAATCATTTAAAATCTTAAGGAAATTAAAATATTGTATAAAAATGCAGTAAAACATATCCCTTGGTGAAATTTTAAAAAAATCAGTGTAATTTAGAATTATTGAAAGCTATAATGCATTGGATAAAAATCTTACGATTTTTGAAATATTATAATACATGCGTCGAATATGAAATAAAATTATTGTTCCAGAGTTGACTTCGAATCAGATTTATAAATAATATATTAATCTCTTAGTGAAATAAAAAAATATGGGGAATTTTGAATTATTGAAAATTACAACGCATTGAATAAAAATCCTATGATTTTGGGAATACTATAATATATACTGTGAATATAAAATAAAATTATTGAACCAAAATTGACTTCGAATAAGATATGTAATAAAAATACAAGTCCCTTAGTATAATAAAAAATTCATTGTAATTCAGAATCAATGAAATTAAGAACATGTAGTCTCTTAATAAAAAAAAAAAAACGGGAATTAAAAATTATTTAAAATTATAATATATTGAATACAAATCATCTGATTTTCGGAATATTATAATACATACATCGATTATGAAATAAAATTATTGATGCAAAATTTACTTCGAATTATATATACCTTGGTGAAATAAAAATTCTGTACAATTTAAAATCTTAATGAAATAAAAAATATTATGAAAAAATAATTCGTCGAATTCAATAGTAATAAGGTCGTTTTTTACCATATAGCGTGTGGATTCTTATGATATAAAACATCTCAATTATCTCTCAATCGAGCTTCCCCTGAGGCTCGTGAGAGATAATTGATTTATATATACTATGGTTAGTGAAGGCCTCTTTTTTCGAGCCAGTGTTAACATCCCTCAACATCCACATATATATATTATATACATTGCGGTAAATATTTATTATATATATATTACGGTTAAAGTAATAATTTGATTATATATAATTATGTTATTTTTATTTATTCATAAATTTAGATGTGATTATGAATAATCACTAGTAATTATTCATAATTACCGGATTAATCACATTTGCCAAAGCATATTTGACAGCAAATGTATATACACTAATCCATCATCAAAATGTTTTCACATTTAAAATTCCATTTTTCTGCTAAAATTTTATGAATACTTCGGGAAAAGAAAAAAAATGGAATAACAATAAATATGATGATTTTGGAAAAAATTCTTCAAAACGTCAAAAGTTAGGTTATTGCCTAACTAGGAGCGTGTTTCCTACAAGACAAGTCCATAAACGAGATTTACATGCATTTTTACAAAATAGTTTTAGCCAAGTTATTATTTCTTTTCAAATTATTATATAAACACACTAATAAAATAAAATTGCATGACATAAACATTTAATAATATAATGCAGGTTTGTATTGATTTATTTAAATCATTAATATTTAAACTAGAATATGAGTAATTATTTAAAGATATATTAATATAGTAATTATAAATTAACTATTAGTAATATTTCCTTTGGCAGGTATCGAGAAATACGATTTTTATGGCAAACGTATTCGAAAAATGACTTTCTTATAATCCTTCATGGTAATTTAATGCTTTTATCTGATAGTAGGGAAATCATTAATTATTATGATGTGGAATTTAATTGCTTTATTTAATAATAAATAACTTTAAAATGAATATGTATATAAAGATACTAAAATGAAAAATAAAATTAACACTAATTATACCATAACGGGTCAAATGACCCATTTTGAACTTTTGCATTGATAATGCACGTATTATCTTATTACTTCTCCAAATTTAACTTACTGACTTTTTCTGACTAATTAAGTCTACTGTTCTTATACTATTTTTATATTTTTTTGTTTTGTTTATTTTGAGTAATAACTGTCGTATACTGTTTTCTACCACGTCGGGAACCCGGAGAACATTTTTTTTGTTTTATAAGCTTATCAATACATATTGCTTATCTTATTATATTCAGTAAACTGCAAATGTATGCAAAGACTGTTACGTAAAGTAGTTCAATCAAAATAGCTGAGAATAATTCAAGAAAATATAAAAATTTTAGGGTAAACGTGTAGAATAGTGTGCCCCTTGCTGCGCCAAGGATGCCAAGTCGCCAACCAAGATGGCGGACATCTTGGAATGTCCGCCATCTTGGTTTTATTTGGACATCTTGGCTACATCGGATAGATGGATTTCTTTGAAAATTTTTACTTCTGATAATTGTACTCTTACAATTTATAAAAGCAAGCCAAATAAAAAGGTACTTTTACTTAGTTCTGAACATAAATTTGTATCTATAGAAAATAATGATAAGCATTTACCTGAAACTGTTTCATATTACAATAAAACCAAATTTGGTGTAGACATGACCGATCAAATGGCGAGGAAATTTACTACAAAGTCTAAGTCTTGCAGAAGGCCACTCCAAATTTTTTTCAATATCCTTGATTTAGCTGGTATAAATGCCTGGATTTTATACAAGCAAACAACAGGAGATAATATCTCGAGACAAGACTTTTTACTCAAGCTAGCAGTAGAACTTGCCGACGATTTTCGAGTTGCCCGTGAAAAACCAAAAGAAAAAGCAAATACTAAACGATCGTTGCCTAACCCTGTTACAGATTCTAATAAACGTAAGAGGTGTCAAATAGGATACTGCAAAGAGAATAAAACTAATAAAATTTGCTCCAATTGTAAAAAATTTGTTTGCGGGAAATGTGCGACGGAAACACTTATGTGTAAAAAATGTGATGTATAAGAACAACTCTTATTTTTTGCGTTTGAAATAGAAATTGTAAAAATACTATTTTATATAATTATATACATATTTTATTATCATTATATTTTTATTTCCTTTCCAACATCCATATTTCATACATAAAAGTAGGAAACGTAAATTTCGGGTCATTTGACCCGCTATGATAAACTAGGTATCTCTAATAAGTGTTGGTATGATTAGTGTTAAACCACTAAAATACTGAATAATTTTGAATATAAAATAATGAAACTAGATTGACCGATTATTAAAAAACTATTTTCATTATACCCATAGTCTAAAGCAGCAAAATATTAAATTATCCACTGTACTGTTTTGTAGTAATAATTCAAAATTTGCAAACTCACTCGCGCGCACATACACGAATTCACACAAAAGAATTTGTTTGGAGAAAAGTAACAAGGTGAATTTCAAGAACGTACAATGTTTAATTTACTGGTGACTAAACACTATTCCTAAAGGCCTATAAAACATGTTTCGGTATAATATTCTATAATTGAAAGAGACAATAATAGACATTTTTAGAAAAAAAAATTGAGGATTGACATAATCATCCTGTTTCTGCATTGAATTCATTTAAATCAAAATTAGCTGGATTTGAAAAGAATTTTTTTGTTGTTGTTATAATAAATTTTCAAAACATTGAAAAGTCTTTGCAACATCAAATTGCAACTATGCTGAAATATTTCGCCGAATAATCGAAATCATGATGTTTTCTAAATCTTTATTGCTGAATAATTCCATTACACAATTTTATTATTATTATTGAACCGAAGGCAATTCAGTATGATGTCACCTTCACATGACAACAGCTCATTTTATAAAGTAGAAATCTTGAATCCAGTGTAATATTTCCTCTCGTCTTTTTGTTTCGAGAAAATTCTCAACAGATTTCAAAATTATTACTTCTGAGGAATATATTTAATGTGCATCAGGTTATGCAATACCATTGTAATTTTAGAAATTGCCATTTATTTTTTGATTTTTTCAATCATTTGATAAAGTCAGGAATTTAAAAAAGACAAATTATCAGAAAGTGGCTTTGAATCGTATTTCCAAATTGTCATTTCCAAAAAGATTATTGAGAATGATTTCAAAAGAAAAGAAATAACTAAGACATACATGTATAAAAAAAAAGTTCAAGACATTACGTGGCTGACCACTGAATCGAGTGTTATAAAATTTAGATCTTTCTTACTTCTTAGGTAATAAATACTCAAGGTTATAGGACTTATTTAAAAAAAATGTAATTTGATTTTTAATCAAAATTTAAAATTTTGCTCAGCTTTAAAAAAAAACTTCACAAAATTTATTTATGCATTACTTTAAATTTTTAACCAGATTTTTAGAAATGATTTTTTTATATTAATTTTTATTGTTATAGTTTTTGAAGATATATTCACTACTCATTGCAATAACTTTAAGTATATTTTTCTAGTAAATTTTATTGCTCTTATTATAACAGTCAATCTTAAAATGAAATGAAGATTGGCGCAGCAAGCATTTTTAAACATTACTACACAAAGTTGTCGTGGTTTGGTATTTCGAATTACTTTTAAATTCTTTTTCAAACAAATAATAATTTTTTAAGCTATTTATCTTAAAATGTTATCGAGTATTTATGTTTTAGCTCTATTAAATTTTAGTTCTACGAAATATAAATTAATCGGTTGCATTCTAAATCAGTTCTTGCAGGGCTTCTTTATTTTTGACATTTTTTGAAGTAAAATTCATTTTATTTTTATTCATAAATTATTTTATTTTTTGCTTGATTGGGTGAGGATATTGGGAGGATTTTTGTTTAACGTGAAGATTTACGAGATTTTATTTATTTATTTTGCATTCGAATAATTAAATGTAGTTATGCATTTGGAAATCAACTCTAATAATCACAAAATAAACTAATAAACAACATTATACATATAAACTAAATACATACATATAACTTAAATCCAAGCCATTAGGGATAGACAAAAATTGTAGGTTAAAATAATGCTCTAAATTAAGTAAAAGATCATGTTTTATATTCTTCAAGTCAATAATTACACCTTTGAAAAATAAATATTTATGTGTTTATTCAGCAGCATGTCACGTAAATATCATGTAAAATAAACTTAATTCTTGGTGATGTAAATAAGTTCTTTGTTTTAAGGTCATAGGTTTTTTTTCTTTTATAATATTTAAAATTTTTTATTTCTTTTCTTTCATACTAACGAAATTAACTCATACTTTTAAAAGTTTCATTGCTAACTGTAAATATTTATTATTACTATTTT
>JAPMOQ010059908.1:3228979-3244658 GCA_026543055.1 Argiope trifasciata
TTTTGCCATCACATTTACAAAAGCTCTTACTAAAAAAATAAGTTAATTACTACTGTACATGAAATCTAGAAAAATGTAGTTTTCAGCACGTGATTGTATAAATGAAATGAATAGAAAATGTGATAACAAATTGGCGATTTATGGCTTGTGAGGCATCTACTTTTCGCTTTTAGGGTTACTAGAAAGTGACGCAGAAATTTGTCACATTTGATGATTTATCGCCAACTGAAGCTCCAAATTATTCATTCTCTGAAATCTTATGAATTGTCTTAATTAATTTGAGACCTTCAATTTAAACTGGTTTTTAACAATTACGAAACCAGTAGATTACGAATCCATCGATTTTTATTTTTATTTTTTTCACATCTCAAAAATTGTTCGAATTAAAAAAAACTGTTTGCCAGTTAGAAAAATTCATAATAAAAGTTTAAAAAAATTTATATTGTATATCAGACAGAGTGAGAGAGAGAGAGAGAAAGTTTCGTGATTGTTTCAAATCGGTTTAAACTGGTTAATGACTTAAATTAAGACAAATATTAACTTTAAAAAATATTTTTTTCTTACATGATAACTTAAAATTTGCAATCACAGATTTCTTTTTATTATTGTTGTTAATTGTTTATATATGAAAAACTCTTTTAGCTATAAGAATAAAATAATGCAATACAATGTATTTTTAGTTAACATTAAAAGATGCTAATCTTCCGAAAAGTTTCGTTTCCATTTAGAATTTACGAAAAAAATGTATTACTCTGCATGCCTACGCTAACAGTTAGGATTTTTTTTTGTTCCCTTTATTCGTCGAGTTTTTTTATGTGAGTGTTCTTTTTTCTCGACTAATTCCTTATAATATCGAAAAACATTTTGTCTTTTAAACTGACAAATTAATATTATGTTTTACAAAATAAATTCCGAATAAAACTAAATAATAATTAACAATAAACGCAATTAACAGAGAAATATTACAGTTTTTGAGTATATCTTACATTTTCTTAATGTACTTAATGGTCAGAAACTTTGTTAGAAAAGAAAGAAGCAGAATAATAATTCATGATGAAGTTTCAATTAAAATCTTTTGGCAAATTCCTTTCATTCTGATTATTTCTCCTTTCAATAAAATTTTAGAAATAAAAGATTGTAAAAAAAGAAATGCATAGATATTTTTTATCAGTTTCTTTACCAATTTATAAATTAAATACAAGTATTTCAAATTGATTAACAAAGAATTGAAATGAATTTTCCACTCTTTCTTAGATACTTTGAATTTTAGTGCTGAATCACTTTCACTCATTATGAGTGTAATAAAATCGAAGGAAAAAAAACCTCTCCATCCAAAAAAAAACGTAACTTTTCTCTTATTATAAGAATATTCAGTAAAACGAGTAATACTAATTGTCTATAGTGATATTTAATAAACTGGTTTAAATCCGTGACTCGGCTGTAAGCAACCACTAAAATATAGTTTTTGCATTTAATGCCCATTCTTAGCTTATATTTTTCCTATATCATATTTACATATTTTTTAAATTCCACTAACATAAAATAAAGCTAGTAATCATAGATAGACTTGAAAATCATAAATTAAAAAATTCTCCTCCTGTTGAATTTTCTCTAATAAATTGAATTGTTCGATTAAATTTACCATCTTGTAAATTAAATTTAATTTTAAAATAAACTAATCAAGAGCTTCTGTCTTTAATAAAAAAAATATCCCAATACCCTAAACAGGATTTTTTGCATTTTATATTGAAAGATAAAAACTCAGAAAGATAAAAAATAATTTTAATTCGCTCGAATAACTGAAGCAATAAAGCTGACAAACAATAAATAGTTGACAATGAACAAATACCGAAAAGAAAAAGAGAAAATGATATTTCTTAAAATATTTATTTCATTTTTTAAATAATATTTTTAATGGAACTTTAGTAAAGTAGTAAAAGAAATTTCAAGAAAGTTGTTTACTATTTCGGCAATGAAACTAATTTATAAATAATAAACTGTACCGAAAATACGATGTACGATTAATCTGTTTATAACTTTTTCTCTCACTCCACTTCTGTTGTTGTATGAAGACATCCCACAGTATTTTAAATACTTTCTTCCTATTCAAAATAATAATAAAAAGAAAGTATATTTAAGAAAAGTAAAAATGAAATCTACGATTTCAAGTTTCAAGTTATCATGTGAGAAGATTAGTTTCAAATCATTATTTGTCTTAAAATAATTTAAGTCATAAACCATTTTAAACCGGTTTTAAACAATCAAGAGACTTCTCTATTCCCCTCCACTTCTCTCTCTATATATATGTATATATAGAGAAGTTTCCCATTAAAATTATTTACCAATAAATTTTTATACATATTAATTTATATGGATTTTTTTAAAACAACAAAACAATTTAAACAACAACCGCTTTTTCGAATTTCTGAAATCCTAAAACAGTTTCATCTTAGACATGAGTCAAAGCTTTCAGAGTTTCCCATTTAAGAATGAGTGAAGTGATATTTCCTCTCTGTGGAAAAGAGAAAATGCTTTTATCAAACTGTTATTGAAAGCGAGTGAAGCTTTTTTGAACCTACTATAAAAATTAAATTATTTAATTTCGTTCGAAAAGAATTACGTTCCATGAAAATGCTATGATGCCATAGTTCCAAGTAAGTCTTTTAAAAACGCACCTGCCATCAAGAAGGCACACGTAATAATGAAGCAATACTGGTAAAGGCAAGTCAATCTTCCTTCAAAGAAGCGTACGTAATAATAAGACTTTACAGGTAAAAGCAGATAAAAAAATATGTGCGATGAAAAGATGTTGATGAATATTGTCATTTATGTTTTATTCATTGCCTACTCGATTTCGAGCTTCACTTATTTGTTGTCTTCAATTATTCAAAACTTCCAAACGAAAACATGATTATATTCTCACATGATAGTAAAATATTCACTCAAAAGTATTTATTCCTGGTCGAAATTAAAATCTATTATTCATTACGAAGAATTTTTGAAATAAAAGTGATTCTTTCAAAAAAGCATGATATAACGATTTGCATTTTTCATTTACTATGAAGTTTCTTAGACTGGAAAGAATTATAAATAAATATACAAAAATCATTGTGGCTACAAAGGGACAGAAAATTTATGTCAAATTGAAATTATCTTGGTAGACAATATATTTTCTTATAAGATTCTCAAACACACATTGCATATTTTAATGATAATCCTTAACACCTATTCGTTGTTTGAATTTTATTCGGCAGAGATTTTAATTTGCATAACAATCACTTTTACTCTTTTCCGTTGGGTTTCAAAATTTGAAATTAATTAATAAAATCCCTTACTGCTACATTTTGTGTGTGAAAAATCAATGATCTTCAATAAACAATTACAATCGACGAACAAAAATAATTTTAAATCAATTTATTTCAATTAAAATGTAAGCTCAAATTTAATTGTTTCAATTAATCATTCTGCTATATATTCAGTCACATAATTTTAAACAAATTTTGTTTAACTATGGAATAATTATGGTTTTAAGAATAGGATATGCAGACACGCATCAGTAAGGTTTCTTGTTACTAAGGCCGGAATTTAATAACGAGTCATTTTATTTAAATCTTTCTATAAATGTTTTAATGGGATATTTTGTTTAAAGAAAAACTGTAAGTAAATTACAGTTATTTGAATGCGCGGAAAATAATTTTTTTTTGCACAGTTCAAGAAAGAAAACAAACTTGACTTTAATATTTTACTTTTTTTTTACAATTATTATCATATTATTACTCTTGCATTAAATTTAACAAGCTTTTTATGTCCAAAAATAAAATTTTATAATTTCATTTCCTTCCTGATGTGCCAAAGTTCTAAAATCTTGTATTGCAATACAGAAATATTTCTAAAATTAATCATCAGTTAATTAATTTCAATTAAAATTTTATTTCCTGTGAAAAACGTTAGCAAGTATTAAATTTGTAAAAAAAAAAAAAATGATAAATTTTTAAATATATATATATTTATAATGATAAAATGCGAAATATATTAAAGACAACATTGTAGAAAATAATAAAAAAAGTTTTGAAATATTTTTTTTTATTTTGTACTAAAAGATAAAAAATATTTTATGTATAGTATTCAAACAGTTTGAAGATTTAAAAATGAAAGTCAAATTGCTGCTGGAATTGAAAACAATGTTATAACAACAGCTATCATAACGAAAAAATGACAACAATTTTATTTAAATTTTAATTCTTTATGAGAAGTACCAGCTGATAGGAATTTTTTTTAATTACTCAAAATTTTTTCTGTGAGAAATGCAAAGTAAAAATAATTTTTTAAAAAATGTGAAACGGTGAAAAGAGCTCTTTTCAGAAACAATCTTCGATGAAAATCCTATCTAAATTTTTAACATTCTCTAAAAACCAATAATATCACAATACGTGATTAAAAAAAACTATCTAATTTATTCTAATTATTTCTATTGATAAGTAGCAAAAATATATTAAAGACTAATCTATTTTTATTAATAGTGCTAAAAGGGGATAAAAAAATTGTGTGAGATATAAATAAATCAATAGATAAAAAAATTTTTTTTTTAAAATGAATCGCTAAAAAAGAGTTCTAACCCTAAAATAATCTTCGATGGAAGTCATAACATAAAATTCTTAACATTCTTTAAAAACCAATAATATCTCGTTACTTGATTTTAAAAAATGTTCAACTTATTCAAAACATGTCTATTCATAAATAACAAAAGCAAATGAAACATTAATATACTTAAGGTATAATGTATATAATACATTATATACTTTTATTAAAGTTTTAAAAGAGATAAAATATTTTTTCCTATGAAAAACACAGATAAAAATAGTTTTTAAAAATATGAATCATTGAAAAGGATCCCAAATAACCCTGCAACAATTCTTAATGGAACCATAACATAAAATTATTAACATTCTTTAAAAATCCATAATATTCCAATACTCAATGCTAAAAAAATGCCCAATTTATTCAAAATATTCCTATCAACGCCCTATTACTTCATTTTAACCTCGATGTTTTCAACAAAAAGAAAAACATTTTCAACTTTTTAGTTCACTAATAAAATCCTTTTACACATATCTTTGCCATAATCTTGTTTTCCTTTCAGTTAGATAGTAATCATTTCTGAAAAACGCTTCGAAAACATGTAATCTATTTCAAAACAATTTTCCCAAGCTTAACAATCACCTCAATGCATCCCATAAATTCTTAACTACTTCCTCAATAAACATTGCTAAATTCCTATCGAATGCATTAACTAATAACAAGAAATATTTATGTTAACCATCCCAAGATAAGACCTCATTATCATAGATAGTCTTCAAAACACTAGACTGATGTTACACTAATGCCTTTTATCGTAAGTATTATTTTTCATATCCAAAAAGGCCCGCGTTAAATTTCTCCCATACAAAAAAGTATTTTTCATTATCTTTCTTTCAACCACGAGGTAATTTGTCTCCAACCCTGGTCTGTTGCAGACCCCACCTGAATGCAGTCCAACCTCCCACGTCTACAAAAGGTATTTCCTTGGCCATCTGTAACTCATTCAACCTTAAGAAGTAACTGGATGCTGGGGATACTTGATCTATTGCCGTAGCATTTTTCGATTTTTTTTATCCCTCTGGCTTCGTTTTTTTTGGTTTTGTTCAACCTCGTAATGCGGGGGTGATGCTGATATGGTAAGGGAGTGACCTGGCTTTTATATGGTGAGCGTAAGAGAGTGGTTTTGGGGGGACATTGAAAAATGGGATCTGGTGTTTATGGGTTTAAGTGGTTCTCTTCCGACGTGGTCTGAAAGGCGCAGTTCTTTTGTAGGCATTGGTAAAGTACATGGAGCAATTAGGTTGAATGGATGGTGGTAGATTTTGTTGTTTTTAAATTGTGTAGTTGTTTAAAGTGATGGTATGGGATCGTGTATTTATTGTTGAGAGAACAAACATCAGTAATGGTTGTTAGGACTGTTAAAAATTAAATAAGCTAATAAACTAATAATAAAGAAAAAGGGAAAGGATAGACTAAGAAAATAGAAGATATGCAATAATTATATTTTATAATAAGATATGCATTTTATAATTAAATGCAGAAAATATATCAATGAACTAACTGTAGATACATAATGAGGGATTAAGACAATTAAGTTTTTATTTGAAGTCCTTAACTTCAACAGTAATTTAATCTAATCAATAATAATCAATCTTTAATTTAACAAATCTTTAACAACAAAGCTTCAATCGGTTGAATAAAGGTCGTCCAAAATACAAATTCGGTACTCATGTATTAACTCTCTTGCCAAATACCAATAATCAAAAAGAAACTAGCAAAGGTCCCAAATTAAATTCGCACATGAGATGGATATTTCATAACTATAGCTCGTCCATGTCATGCAATTAATACACAAATACAAATACTGGTATTCTATATTATACTATAAAAATTACAACTCTTATGAGTATGAATCTGGAAATGGAATTCTAATCTATCATAGCATTCACAACTTTGCCCCAGTTCCACAATTTTATGTTTCTGAGGAGGGGGTAATAACATTTATTTAGAGAGTATATAAGATTTTTTTTCAATATTAAACCCTCTGGTTGTACTCAAAATCTGAAATCGTTGCAGTGCCTAGCACAACGGTATGTATATTTAAAAAAGATGCAAAGAAATGCATCGATAAAATTTTTTTTTGCTTCTAGATAGTAAAAAATGATGTAACAGTATTGTTGTTAAGTTAGATCATTTTTTATTATGAGTATTTTTATTATACTAGTACTATGTATATTAATCTGTAAAAGAAGTGCATCGATCATGTTTTTTTATCGTTACATTTCTTTTACAGATGAATATTCATACCTTTATGCTAGGCACTGCAACAGTTTCAGATTTTATGAATGAATACAAACCAGAGGGTTTAATACTGAAGAAATTTTCTTATAGTCTCTAAATAAATGTTATAATTTTTTATCTGTCCGAAAAACTGACATATTTATAATTAGATTATTAAAAAAATGTACCACTATTTGAAAAACAACACGTTGATCATTTCTATTTTTTATGTGCTTATTTTTAAAAATATTGATTTATATTAGTCAAACAAAGATACTTATTTTATTACATATTTGTTTTTATTGTGTAAAGAAATTAATGAATATCAAATTTAATTTCTTTGAAAACTGTTGAATTCTTTTTATATCATTTAAGTTCAGAATATACTATGACATATTTTTATTTTAAATACTTTTTGCTTATTTTTCTCCATATTCATTTATTGCAGAAATGTAAGAATAAAAAATAAGTCTTATTATCACGAAATTTTATTTTATATTTACTGTTTAAAGAATTGCTAATAATTTACCGGTTCATCCGTTTTATTTGAAAGTTTTTGCTACATTACCGACTGTATGAAAAGTTGGTACATTTTCAGATACTAATTACAATCACGATTAATCACGATTAAAACCGATAATTTATCGATTTTGTTTGAAAGTTGTACTTACTATCAACAACATAAAAAGTTAATGCACTTTCAATCCCTAATTATATTCATATTTAATGAATATCCAATAATTCAGCGTTACATCAATTTTATTTGAAATATTAACGATAGTGTAAAATGTCGGTGTACAAACAGTTCTTAATTACCTTCAAGAAAAATTTACCTATACAGCGATTTTACCATAATACCAAAGATATAAAAACACAGTATATATTCAATCACTAATTCGTTGTGCTGCAGTATTCAGTTTTGTCCGAAATAGTACGTATATCTCTTTTTGCAATAATTTTTCCATTGTAAGCCCAAAATCTATAAAATGGCGGTTGATTCCCCCAATTGTAAAACAAGTCCATGGATGGAAAAAAATTTCTTTCCAATCTTGAAAGTTTTTTTTTACTTCTAAGACAAAAAAAAACTAATAGGACTTTAAAAAAATTTAAATCCTTTATATTATATAATGCGGTTATAATTAAAGTTCCATTTTTAAATGTTTAATAAAGAAAAACTACTGCTAAAACTACTAATCAAACTTCGTAATAATTTAATAGAAGCAATGGAATTTTTTCCGAAAAAAAATAATAAATTCCTTTATTAGAAGGAAAAGGGCACTATATGCAATAATGCTAAACAAAATAAGACATGAAAAATGTGTTTAATTGTTTAAATATGTTTGATTATTTATGTAATGTGTTTCAAAACAAATTCAATGTGGCACCCTCCATTTTCTGAACCCAAGTTAAATCGCAATACTGCATTCTCAACCAATGCTCTTAGTATATCAAGAGGAATGTTACGCAAATGTCACTAGACTGCATCTTTTAGTTTCGCCAAATTGCTTAGGTTATCACCATAAATAAAGAGTGCTTTTGTGATAACTCATTTTGAACATGATTTATAATATGTTGCAGAAACAATTCAACACAATTTGAACTTTTTTTTACTCAACAATATTGCATATTGCGCCATTCCCCCTCCCCTCCCGATGGTGAGTTTAAATTTTTTGAATAGAAAGAAATTCCCATACCTTCTTTAATCTATTTCCAAGTTTGATAACATTTGGTGCAGTAGTTTTTCTATTATGACTGTTTGAACGTGGGACTTTAATTTTAACCATCCTGTACATTTCCTTTCTTATTTCATAGAAAAACACTGTCCCCCCCCTCTTTTATGGCCATTTTAAAGGGGCACGTTAATTATTGCCGCCCTGCATGTTAGGAAATGTATTACTATTAAAATTATTATTCGTCTATTACATGCATATTATGACAAATCTATACAATGAATAAAAATTCAGATATGATTCTAAGATAAAAACCATATATAGGAATAAAAAAAAATTTTTTAAAAAGCTAAAAACAGGAATATATACGTAAGAGTAAAATTGTTAAACGGTTGCTAACATATTTTTAGGCGTTTTGGTCAGTAATGGTCTTTCTCAGAAGTACTAGCAGTCATTTAACAGGTTTCGTTTATAATCGTTTGGAATTAAGTAAGAACAAAAATTATAATAGGTGGTTTATAAGACATGAGTTAGTGTTTTTATTTTATTTTTTCGGGCTAAACATATTTATGATCCTTTTTCAGCCCCTCCCCACATCACGGCATGATAATTCTAAAATCATTAAACTATTCTATTTAGAAAATTTAAATATTTCTATAAAACCCTTGGTGGATTCCAAACTACATTCCTGGCGAAATTCGCTAAGCATTACCGTTACACAATCTGAACCTACAGTTAAACTTTTGCTCTTAGTGCGTGGTCCCTTTCAGCTTCTGGATAGTGGGTGTAAGGTAAGGTGGAAATGGGAAACAAAACCACCCGTCAGTGAGTTAGGTAACAGAAGCTGGGGGCTATGAGGGTGGGTTCACTTTTCCCCCTTCCCTTTGAGTTGACTGCTTTTCAGCGGCTGGTTATTCGAGACGTTTTCACAGGTGGCTGGGGAATGCCGGTTTCGAGCAAATAAGGCAAAAGGCAAATTTTGTTGTTTGTGGTCAACGGACTCAAAGGGTTGGGAGGCAGAAGGAATGTGGAATCTATTACATATCGAATGTGATTATTGTTCCGTTTGGCTTGGTGTCTTTTTTTAGGGGTGAAGAAAAAAGGTCGTAAACTCTCGGGTTAAATAGGCGATTGACCGAAAGCTTTTCTTTGTTTTTTCTCAGGGTTGCCACATTGGCCATTTTAAGGCCAAATTTGGGGAAATTTAACTTTACTTATCATACGTATGTGAATTTCAATTTTGAAAATATGAAATATTACAGATTTTCTTATCATTTCTAGCCAACAAACTTTCTTATCATTCCTCGTCAGCAAAATTTCTTATCATTCCTCGTCAGCAAAATTTCTTATCATTCCTCGTCAGCAAAATTTCTTATCATTCCCCGTCAACAAAATTTCTTATCATTCCCCGTCAACAAAATTTCTTATCATTCCCCGTCAACAAAATTTCTTATCATTCCCCGTCAACAAAATTTCTTATCATTTCTCACCAAACAAATGTCCTTATTTATCATTTTCTTAGGAATTATATACTCTTTACAATTAAGAGTTCTGTATAGTTCCCTTTTCCCAATTATAATGCGATATTTTAAAATTTTCAGGGCTTGAGTATTACCAATTGATTGCGTAGTTAGATTATAATTCTCATTCCATATAAGAAGCGTCACAAAATAGTGAATATGAAATAAAAAATGATTGCAAAAATTTCAATATTATCACAATGAATGATTAAATATATAAAAAAAAATTAGATAGCAGAAAATAATAAAAAGGTAAGCAATTTCCTTTTCATTTCATTAGAAAGTACGTTTCTTTGTGAACAAGCAGGAAAAAAAAGTAAAACAAAACAAAAATCGTAAAAGAGAGAGGGGGATTGAAGCAGTTTCATTTGAATGTAAAACTTACTGTAATGTCATGCATATGATAAGAAAATTTCTAAGCATTGATTAGAGCTTAAAATATATTATTGATACAATTAAAACTTCGCTCCGCTTAGAGTTATATCATGGCCATGAATTACATTAAATTCCTTTATAAATTTTTATGAATTTCATTTAACTTAAATTTTTTTTATGAATAATTATTCCCTACATATTAGTATCTTGAAGCGTGCTTTTCGAAATTTTCTATTTTTTTAATGGTATTCAACCCTGTGAAAACAACCTAATAAAGAATGATGAAAATAAATATTTGTATTGAACCAATTTATGCCATGGGTTTAAATTAAAATTTATAATATTAATAGTTGTAATTAGTAGAAATAATCAAAAAAAGTTATTTCGATGTAAATTTTTTACCACACAGTTTGTATGCCGTGGGTTTTAAATTTTTTTGAGGGTTTAACCAATTTCTACACAATTTTTTTTTTTCTCTTTCTCTAATATTAATAGCAGAAATAGAAAAAGACTTCACTTAATATATTTAATTTGTTATCCTTAAAATTTTGCTAAATATCTTTTTTAAAACGTTTTTTTTTTCATTTAATTATTTTATATTTTTATTTCATTAGATTTTGCATTTTTTTTTAATGTGTACCTAGATTTTTAATCCTCCCCCAAAAAATGAAAAGAAATAAGAAGTTCAAAATACTGCATCAAACGATCAAATTTCCACTTTTTTTTTCAACTTTAATTTTGAAAAAAATTATAATATTAATAGTTGTAATTAGTAGAAATAATCAAACAAGTTATTTCGATGTAAATTTTTTACTTCAAAATTTTTTTAAATTTATTGTTACATTCTTATATTATTTATTTTTAATGACAACAGTTTTTTTTTATTTTTTTTTTTCCAAATTTGAGGAAAGAGATTTCAAGCATCTATCTACTTAAAAAAAAAACATCAAATTTTAGTCTTTGGAATTGTTAGGTGTTTTTTCGTTACTTACGTTATTCGTTACTAATGGTAGGTGATAGGTGTTACTTTTTGAAAAAGTTAGGTGTTATTTCGTTCTCCAAACCTGGCAGCCCTATCCTTCCCTTTTTTCGCAATCGGTTCAGAAGAATGTGACTAGTATTCTTCCATACTAGAAAATTGATAGTTGCAAATAGATTTCTTTAAGTACATTCGAAATTGCCAATTCTTGCCGGAACGAAAGGGTCATAAATTGATTTTTATCTCCTGCGGAATAATGGAGAAGGTTTCTTTTCATAAAGACTTCTTTAATTGAATGAGTTATTCTGCAGGAAGTAAAGGATTTTCAGACAGGTTTTTGGTACCACTGTGATTTATGTTTCACGCGTTTTTAGCTTATTGGCTTTGGACTGTCCTAAAAAGGGCAATAAATTTATTGGAAGCGTTTAGCAGCTTTTCAAACAAGCGTAATCATTATCGAACAAGGAATTTTGCCACTTCGTTTGAGTTTTGCAAGATAGTTGTCTGATACAAATAATGGAAAACCCTTTTGTTTTATATCAAATCACAAAAAAGCTATTTTTAAAAATGGAAACAATAGACACGATTTGTGCCTTTTTCTTAAATTTCAATGTTAAGTGTTAATACTAACTGCTTCTTTTATTTTAACTAAGCTAATAACTTCTGTGTGCATTTTAACACTTTAACATGCTTTTATTAACTTGTTTTCTGCTATGCTTATCTATCTGTCTGGTGCGTATTTTAAACCATCTTCTTGATAAGTTAGAGATAGCCCTAGAGTTGCTTTAATACCGAACGTTAATATAACTAACCTAAACTAATGTAACTAAACTTGATAAGCAGGAAACTTTAATGTTTTCAACGCTACCGACGAGATACCAATTCTTTTGGCTGTTGATATTTTTTATACAAAAAAATAAATAAATAAAAGTATTCTTCCGATATGTATTAAAAAGTTCAACCAATCTAAACAATATTGACATAAGAGACACATCTTAGTCCACAGAAAACTGTCATAGGAAGTATCTGAAAATATAGACGAAATACCTTGAGCGTTGAAAGTGTTAAATATATCTCAGAACTAGATGTCAATGCAATATTAATCTGTTTGTCTGTTCGATAGAAATCTTACAATCGATTAAAAACTTGATTACAGATGTATGATACAAAATTATTTTATACTCCTGAATACGTGAAGCATTAAAAATATTTTTTTAAATCCTAGTTGTTTATATTTATGACATGTTTCCTATGTTTATGACATATTTTCTATGTTTATGACATATTTCCCTATGTGTATGACATGCTGTACTATTATAGAGAATAATGAAAACTTGTTAATAGTGCACATTTAAATATATTATAACAACAAAGCAGATATCCAGAAATAGATATACAGGGTGGTTATAATTAAACTATAAACATGCTATAACACAAACGGATGAAAGGGTTACCAAGAATTTAGGTACATGGACTATACAAGAAATACGCTCACGGACTTTTAATAATAATAATTCCAAAATGTCCCCTAGAGGGCGCTTTTTCCAGAAAAAGATTCAGCACAATAAACGACCAAAACGGAATATAAAAACAATATTAACAATCCGGAATAAGAATTATGAATAAGAAAATAAAAATAAAAAAACTTGGAAGCACTGGAAATTCCATAACTCTTCATGTGCGAAGTATCACAAGTGATGAGTTATGATCTGCTGTTGAATACATTGTCCATCGATCTGATATTTTGCAGATGAATGAGGGCACCCAGAAGGGATTAACAACTGTTTCTTTTCTTTCTTTCTTTTTTTTTCAATTTCGTCATAATCTGTCCTTGTTTCTGCGAATCGAAATGCCCCCCCCCCTCTTCTCAAACAGCCTACTGCTATTTTTCCTTACCTTTCCTTAATTTTCCTACCTTTCCTTAAATTTTGTTCAATGGCAAAGTGATCAGAAACCAATCAACAAATATTAATATTGTTTCTGTATTCCGTTTTGATTGCTTATCTTATAAAATGTAATGTTTTTCTGGAAAAGGCACTCTTTAGTTAACATTTTGGAATTTTTTTGCCTGTGTGGGTGTGGAATTTTGTTAGCGCATTTCATATATAGTCTATATACTAAATTTCGTTGCAATCCTCTCACACGTTTGCATTGTTCTGTTTCTTGTTCTGATTTTGGATAGGATTCCTGTCTACAATCCTGTTTTTATAAGGAAAGTTTAATTATAACCGCCCTATATAAAAATTATAGTAAACAAGATATACAGCCAAAATACAGTTTTCATCTTTGAAAATTTATCCTCTTTTATTACAGTACTAATTAAGTTAGAATATTATTTTTATATTAAAAATTTAAATAACAATTATTTAAACTTGTTGGAAGTCAGTAGCATCTGACATTCCTAATTTTAAAATTGGCTTTGAATAAGATCAATGAGAACAGCTTGAATCCAAATATAAAATGCTTGAACATCGGTGGGCTGAATCTTTCTCCTGGACATGAAAATAAATTATCGCCCGTGGTTATTTTGGCAGGTTTAATGTCATGTTTAATAAAAATAATCATGTATCATGAATATTCAATCACTTTAAAAATCTGTCGTGACAGAAAATCCATTAATTTTAATACGAAATTCAACAAAAATCGCCATGAGGAGAATTACATCTTTGATATTTTAAAGAGGGATCCCGAGGGCGAGAATCTTTGTTTTGGGCTTAAGAACAAGATTACTATGCGCGGTCTTTTTAGAATATTTAGCATAAAGTTCAATAAAATATAAGCAAATCATAAATCAAAAATATTTAATCCATTTAAACATCGATCGTGATCGAACATTCATTAATTTTTATAGCCAGAAATTCACTGGAAAGAAGGAAATATTATACGGAGTTGATCTTTTGTCAGGTTGAAAATTGTTCATGTAGGTTTTTTTCTGGGCATGATAATATGTTATTGCCCACTATCTATTTAAAATATTCTGTATAATGTTCAATAAAGTATAAACAAATCGTATATCAAAAATAACTATCGTCTTTAAAAAATCTATCATGATCGAAGCCCATTAATTAAGAGAAGTGCGAAAATCGCCCACTCGTAAGCTCCGATACATGACTTCCGGACATTAGGACAATCATCTGATGAATGATTCATCTTTGTGGTACGTTTATGAAATCTTAATAAGATTTTAAAAACTGCTATTAGTCTTAAAAATTATATTCATCGAAGACATCTATAGTGAACAACACAAATTTGCATATTAAATATGTCAAAAAAATCATTGATTAAAGAACGATTCATTATGGATACAAAAACACTAGAAAATTAATATCATCGCCACACAATAGATTTCTGCATTATAACTTTTTTTAGAGCTACTTGATTTTACGCTATGGAAAACTTTGGATCAAGTTTGCTTGGAACAAAACGATGCAGATTAATTAATTGACTTGCCTTGTCCTTAAGGTATATGCATCGTCTGACATAAAGCCATTTATTTCATATTACATATTTCTGTAAAAGCTTTATGGCAGATTACAGAGCAGAGCTAAGATGAAGTGATGTTTAATGATCGGTTTTATGATGCCTCTATTTCGCTGCTGACGTATTAATGGTATATCAGTTTTTAAAGAAGATATGTATTATGTGGAACTTTTCTTAATATGCAACATCGAATCAGGTAGAAATTATGATCTTAAGCACGAAGAGTGCATGGCTATGAATGCTGGTTTGCTATTTCATGAGCATTTTTAATTGATTAATGGTGTAATTGCTTTCTGTTTATGATTGATTATAAAAATTGATGAAATTAAAATTTCAAAACTGATTTTTTTTTCACAGGATGTAGTTTAATCCAAATTTCTGAAGTATTATAAAAAGGGATTTTAATCTATAATTATCAAGTATCATCGAATTCCTGTCATTAATCATCGAGAATTAATTACCTTCAATCTCTCCTTACAATTACTATGGTCTGATTTGTATTTAACTTCCTAAATGAAAAGAATCGACTAGATGTATTCTCATAGATTAATATGGTGTAAAATTTAAGAATGAAGACAATTGAGGTTCCATTTCAGATCTATTTTCATGGATTTATGGGGTGCACAATTTTAAAATTAAGACTATTGAGTATCATTTCAGATCTTTTCCCATGATCCCAAATTTAAGAATGAAGAGAATTGAGTATCCGTTTTGGATCTGTTCCCATGATCCCAAATTTAAGAATGAAGAGAAATGAGTATCCATTTCTGATCGGTTCCCATGATCCCAGATTTAAG
>JAPMOQ010059908.1:3253535-3283419 GCA_026543055.1 Argiope trifasciata
AACGAAAGTAAATTTTATGGCGAGTGTTGATTTTTTACGAAGCCTTGTTGAAAACGATTTTGGAAAGATAAAATTAAAAAGAAAAAAAAAAATGACAGCTCATACAAGAATCTAAGGGAAACAGTTGACTGAGATTGAATAGATAAAATGGCAGCTTTCTGCAAGTAAAATTTTCGATTTTATCTTTCTTATGATAAAATCATTTTAGCAATTTTTGGTTTTGATTTTAACGCTTTTTGATATAAGGAAGCAAATATTGCAAATGTAGATAAAAGTATGTTATTATCTAACCTTTAAATGCCTGATTTTTGCAAAGATTAACTTTTTTTTCGTTTCTTGAATAAATAATCGGTAAAATGGCCTCCAAAAATCATATTAAATGTAAATATGCCTTATAAATAGTCCCACTAAGTATTAATTTGATAAAGAAAAAAATGTTCACAGTAACAATTTTAGGCTTACTTTACTCTTCACACAATAAAAGAGCTTTTAATTCAACACTGCAAAATGACTTTTGATATTGCCAATCGTGCAAGTTTAACAAAAAGGTAATATGCCAAAATTACATACATGTAAAAATTTAAAATTTTGGAAGCAGTTGGCAGGTTTGAAGACATTGAAGAAGATTTTTCATTTTGAAGTTTAATTCAATCTCCGGTGATAGGCATATTTACAAGTTGGCTGAAATAGACTGAGCGAAAAAGCAGAAAATAATTTTTCCTCGTTTTTAAACCATATTTTGACAGTGAAAATATTGTATACAGTGCTAATATAATATCACAATTCTCGTAATGATTTTTTCTGACACATTTCGATGACATGATAGGGGAAACACAGGGACCTTTTTTCAAAAGTATTTGTTAAGTCAGCAATTTTTATCATTGTTATCGTGGGATTCTCTGACTAAACATTTTTACAAAATATTTCTGGAATTAATTAATTAGATAACGTGGAATCGGATCAGGAAATAAGAGAATATTTTTAGAATGAAGTTACTATGAGCTAAATTAAGATAAAACTTTAGAAATTAATTTGGATTCAAATTTATAATATTATATATAATGTAAAAACATATTTTCGAACAGATTCGAGGCTGAAGAGAGAGAAGACACTTCAGAATTTTTTGAACTTCGATTTATTCCATCCTAGAAGACAATTTATGTACAAGCAAGAAGTGACAAGGTACGTTAACCAACAGTTAGTCAACAGCGAAAAAGAAAAGCGCAAACAAAATATTTATCCTCATAATTATATACTGTGATATTTTAACATCATTAGAGCTTTAATATTATTCTCATAATATTTTTGAAGGAAGAGTATGGTATGTTATTTAAACGCCATTCAAAATTTTAAAAGCAGTATTCAATCTGGAATTCATTTAGTTGACCCAATGTGTTTTCCAGTCTTGATAGTTAACACATTTTGTTTTTATTGCAAATTAAATCAATATAAATTACAGACACTATTTTAACACTATGATAACAGAAATTTTAAGAGATCAGTTATAAATTTGAATTATCTACGAATTCAAATAGAAAAACGAAACTACCAAATTATCCGACATAATTTGAAATAATGTAAAATAAAATGATCATTATTTTAAACAACGCAGAATTTTAAATTTTGTTTATTTAACTGGATTATCATTATGAATGAGATGTTTAGATTAATTAGTAAATCTTCATCAAACAAAAGGCAACTACAGTTGATGAAGAACGCGGATAATTATTAATTAATCTATCCATGATAGAGCATATCAGAAGAATATCACTTATTATAGGAAAGTCAGAAATCTAAAAGAATTTCCTCGTGGAAAATGAATTAGAAGTAATATAACAAATATATCAATCTGCATGTAGGGATAAAAGATTTTCTTGCTCAATTTCAATCAGAAAAAGATTAAACAGTCAACATTTTCAAAATTTTATAAATATAAACACTATTTGGAAAGTAAAAACTGAAAAAGAAGTATTAAAAACAGTCAATGCGAAGAAGCATTGCTAAATTCCAGGCGAGAAAATCAAGCTATTTGCTTTCCTGTCTGCCAATTAGCGATGCGCAGTGAGCGATTTTTAATGATTTTGAGGGCATATCGGCGAGCAGCCTCAAATTTATATATTTCCAACTTTTTTTCTTTTTGCTTTTTCCTTAAATTTTCTTTAGCTTTCTGGATTTTTATTTTTCCATAAGCTTTCAAAGTTAAAAAAATTAAGAGTTAAAAAATAAAACAAAAAATTGCAGTTTTGATTGAAAGTCGTGCTTGAAACTGTGACAAAGTAAAGTATTCTATTGCAATAGAAGGAAGGTGCTGAAGAACGACCACAAATGTATTGTGAGGATTAGATTAACAAGATCAGCGGAACAAATAAAAATAAGAATGGGCACCCTACGGCTGATTAAAAATTCCAAAGAAATCTAAAATCATTTAAATAATTCGTATTATTTATTAAGTTGTATTATTAATTGTTATTCATTAACTGAATACGTATATATTATTTCTAATGTACAGTATTTTTCGTTTATATGACTCATTAAAATATAATTTTTCAATGATATATTAATCCCCAACAACATATTTACAAAGCTTAGTAAATTTTAGTAGCATAAAAGTAAACGAAATTAATTTTTCGGAGGCGGTGGAAGGTACAAGCTTTTTCAGTTTCCCCATGGGCATTGGGTCAGCACGGTCTATTTTATCATAATGAATTAGCCGCCTCTCCTTGAAGGCATTTCATACAGAAAATTCCTAATGAATTTAAAAATTAATCTTTATGATCTGATGCAATTCAGCATTCACTTTATTAAAAATAATTTTGGTAGCTTCTTTATCGACAAGAAATTAAAATTTTCTTCTTAATTAATTTAATTCAAATAATTTTTTTTGAAACGTTTTCGAATCGCTTGTACATTTTGATTCTTCGCATCTAGAAAAGTAATTCGTTGTATAATTATTCACCTAATAGAAATTGCTTTGATTAATAAATATATATAATTGTTTTAAATTGAAATTACTCGAAAAATTCATCCACATCTTCTTACCATTCCATAGGTATTTTTTCACAATCAGAAATTTAAAATATAAGTTAACAAAAACTTAAAATGATGTACAGTATTTAATAGTGTCTGACATCCGTATGCAAAGCATCAATAAACTCAATTTACATAATTTCATATTCACATGACCAACCAAATTCGCATACCTTTTAGCATCTAACTTTCATAAGGCTTTTTTCTTGTAACATTTGAAAACTGATTTCATGGAAGTATCATTTTGATCTGGAGTATACTTTCAACCGGGCTAAACAACGAAATGTCGACCAAATAATGTGACGTGGAACATTCAGGAGGGATTTATTTGTACTATCCCTAACTAAATACAAAAAAAAAAAGAAAATTACGAGATCATATCAAAATTGATGGTTCCATAAAATCAGGTTTCATTTGTTGCCTTAGAAGAAACATCCGAACAAAAGGATGAATGGAATCATGTCATTTGATTTCATAGTCATATGGCCAACAACAAATTCTAACGATACTGCTACGTTCAGTTGTGGTGAGGTCGTCGGCTGAACGCAAGAAGTGATATGACCAACAGAAATGCCATTTAGCATCTATTATTTTCATATTCGTTAACCCTCATTACTATTCTCTTATACGATTTAAAATCTGATCTCAAGGATGTATCATTTTGAATAAAGACTTGGCGCACTTTTTATCTGCATAAGGTCAAATGCCGTTAAAATAGTGCAACGTGGAATTTTCAAAAACGATTCACCAGTATTATCCTCAACCGAACACAACTGGAAAAAAATTACGAGCTCTAAACAAAATAATATTTCATTTAACTTGGAACAGAACTTTAATCTAATTAAATTAAAGGAATCCTCAAACAAAATATGATAGTAATTCAAAAGAACGAAACCTAAGGTCCTGAGATCGGATGCCGTTGAAATAATGCCACGTGGAACTTCCAAGAAAGACTCGCCAGTTGAAGCATTATCTTTATCCAAAAGCAACAGAAATTAAGAGATTCGATCAAAATATTTAATCCCATTTAGCTTGAAACTGAACGTTAATCTAATTAATTTAAAAGAATCCTCTACAAAAATATAAAAGTAATTCCAAAAAAAAACAAAAAAATAAGGGCGAAACCATTGACGTATGGCACGTGAACATGAGTTAACTTCATTCTAAAATTTCCATAAATAGACAAAATGAATCCCATTTAGGGCAGGGTATTGTAACTAGTCATTAATTCTAATACATATATTAATATTCAAAATATCTTACTTGAATAGAAATCAGCAATCGAACAATTTTGAAATTCAGATCACCACAACGGAAATGGAAAGAAACCACTGCCAAAAACAATCCCATGTTTTCCATTAGACCTCATGCGAATTACCATTTTTCAATGAATGTTACCTGCACTAAATGAAAATTACCAGGAATTAAATTAGAATTACAAGGAAGAATTATGTTGATATGATACAGAGACAAATGATTCGACCGTATTTATGGGAGGTGTTGAGCCTCCCTAGAAAAAAAATATTGAAGTTTAATGATACGATTTTCGACACAGCCAATGGCAGTTTTCAGACTCATAATAAATCTCATTTAGCAAAGCCATTGACAGAATAATAATCATGCAAATCCACGCTCATGCAATTCTGGTACATAATAAGTTGTCCTGAGCTTAGTAAAATGCTGCTTGTTTATTCAAACCAGACCTATTCGTCATGAAAATCTGTACGCAAATGTAGAGGATCTATTTCATTGCCGATAACCAAAACATGGCAAGATAAACATGTTGGAGTTTGGTCATGCTTGAATAAAATAAACTGAGAAGTTCGCAATGAACCGAGTTGGATAAATGCATACAGAATATTTTATGAAATTTTTATAAAATATTGTGATGGGAATTCTTTTAGCATATATCATTGCAATAATGGTTGATTGTGGATAAGATTTTTGGAAAATTTCGAATGCTGCATTTTTGCTAAATGAATTTTTGAATTTTATGGAATGAGTTAAACAAAGGTTTGAGATGACTCAGTTTTTATGAACAAATAATGTAAATCAAAGTGCAGTTTGCAACAATCAAATTTTCTAAAATGCTGATTCGTTTGAAATTGCAATTTTGTGATCAAAAGGAAATCGAGGTTGGTGTGGGTGGATAATTTTGCAAATGGCGTGGTTGAAAAGAAGATTTTTTCGAAATTAACCTCAATTGATTTTACACGAAAGGCATACTGTATACAAGGAAGAAGTGAAAAGAGCACGTGTCAGTCTATATCGTAGCAAAAGACTAAAAAACTAGAAGTTTCTCTCTTCAGTGATTCTTTACCACGTATCCATTGAGGCAAGGGAATCTTAAGTGTCCTTTAAAAAGGTATACAGGTGTTATGGATATTTATTCTTTCGTTCCTGAGGAGTGAACTACAGAGTCAGCAAATTTGTTAAGTGCTTGTATAAAATAAAAGGGTGGGAAATGGATCATAAAATAAGCGAACATTTTAGAACGAAGTCAGCATGAGCTGAATTAAGATAAAAATTAGGAATTAGGAAATCCTGTAATTCCACGCTGTCTCCTCGCTTTAACTGTGTGGTGATATTATAATAAGTCAGTAACAGCCACTAGGACATTGGTGATCACTTTTTGTCTAGTGGCTATGTTATGCGGTTGCGGATCCTAAGATCACAGGCTGGATCCTTGGCGGAATGCAACCTCCACAATGGCTCAATTCCAGCCAACACTATCAGCCACATTGTTGACCTCGAACTATGAGCACGTTCTTTGCCCGCCATAACGCTTGGCGCTATAAATATCGTTCGTCTCTCTGGAGACTCACTGGTGGAGGAGTATTGTGGTGATATCTCAATAAGCCAATAACAGCCACTAGGACATTGGTGAGCACTTTTTGTCTAGTGTATACGTTACGCGGCTGTGAATCCTAAAGTCACAGGTTCGATCCTTGGCGGAATTCAACCTCCACGTTAGCACAATTCCAGTCAATACTATCGCCACAGCTGCATCAACTGACGACTCGCTATTGCGCCCATTAATTGATGCTGCTTCTACAATAAATGGGAGGACATGGCATACAGCAATTCAGCAAACCCTTCAGCTCCACACAAAGCTTGCGTTTAGCCGGACTGATCCAACTAATCGCCGTTGACTCGTTTTGTGATTCTAACCTTTCGACGACTCTTTCCACGACTGTCTTCAACTTAGACTGCAGCCTGTTATAGTATCTGGAACATGCCAGAGAAGTTTTCTGTAACAATCAGACATATTTCAGTTGTCACTGGCTCTATCGTCAAAATTCTAGAGTATTCCAGTATTATCTGCTTTGCAGCGAAATCGCCAAATGGTGGCCAAGTTAATCGCCAAATCCTGAGATCACTGATCCAACAAAGTTGATCGTAAAGCTGTCTTTCCAATGATTGAACTAACCATACTGGGAAGCAACATTACATATTTGTAACAAAATTATATCCATTAGTAGTTACGTGATCAAATAGAAGAAATTTTTAGAATTTTAGAAAATTCAACTATTTTAGCAAGGAGGTACCTTAACTCTAGAAAGACGGAAGCTTAGTGTATACCTATATTGCCCCAAAGCAGTCAAAATCACTGCATTGTTAAAGAAATTTGTTTAAAAAGTTAAAGACATTTGTTTAAAATTAATTTTTAATATTTCTAATACTATTTATTGTCATATAGCAACTTATTGGTAAGTATTAACAAGAAAAAATTTATTTCATTTGGAACAAAAAATAATTTATTCATTATTTGTACATTTTAAGCAAATGTAAGTTGAAATCTTTTTATGTGTACATCCTTCCGCAAAAATACTTTTGTATTTTTCATACATATTATTTGTTTTGTTTTTGTTGCAAAGTCGTACTTGACAAAATTTTCGTTTGTTAGAATATGCTGTATTTGATATTTGTGGGTAATCCTTTTCTGATGACTTTCTGTTGGCAGGCCTGGCATAAAGATTCGAATGACAAGTGACGGTAATCAAAAAATATATAAACTATTAAACGAAATCGGAGCCGATTTAATTTCATATAATCAGATTGGCTTTGATTTTATATAAGAAATTTACTCAATTCAATAATAAAAGTCATTTGATTATTTAAAATTTTCCAAGTAGTCAAAATGACTGCTTTTAGGCAATACAAGTATAACACATATATATACCAGAAATGAAAGAGGGGGGACAACAACAATGATTAATAAAAGCATTCATATGTTGTACAAAAAGTCACAAAATTCTAAGAAGCTGTGTCATTATATACACAATTGTTTTTCTAACTGAAATTGAAAAGCAGTCAAAATGACTGCCTTAGGATATCTAGTGCTAATTTGCTTCCAAAGAATAAGAGATAAGAAATACATCAGTCTACATCGCGACACAAAAGCAAAAGAATAAAGATTTTTTTTTAAAGTTTTAACCATTTCCCTTCAATTGGAACCCGAGAATAATTCTCCTGCTTAATCCGTCAGTGTGCTAGAGCACGTTTTAAAAATGATTAAATGCATAATGGAAATCTAATCAAGAAATAAGATAGCATTTTAGAATGAAATTAATATGGCCTAAACAAACATAAAAATTAGGAGTTTAATTACGATTTAAGTTAAACTTCAAAATATCATTACGTATATAAACAGTTTAATTTGTATGTACAGCAATTTGTCATGGGCTAATATAATTAAATTTATAATTTTTCAATCGAATAAAACAGAGTGAAATTTTAATTGCATATTTATATCTATTATACGCAAAACATATGCACTGTTAAAAATATGCTTACGAATATAAATACATGGGTGTACAGATAAGCAAAAAGTAAAAGACTTCAAAAAAATTTCCATGATTAGACAGCCATCATCAAATTATTCATCTATTAAGACAGCCATCAATCCAATTAATCCGCTAATTTTTAAATAAAAAAACGTCAAAAAACATAAAAAAACTGCACACACATATTATTTATCGAGCAATATCATAAAAGCATAACTAAACAAAGAGCACTGCAAACACTTCAGTTCGTGTGAGAAACAAATTGCTTTGTGTGTTATTATCTTGCACTTATTCCGTCTTTCAGCTCTTTGATGGCGCTAAAAAAACTCGCCTCGGGTAAAAGAGGGAGCCAAATTCTTGGCGCTCATGAAATATGCATGGGGCAGATGATTTGGAAGTCTCATGCAGCTATTGATTTAGTCAGGTGAAAACAATGAGTAGATTTTTACTGAGTAAATAGCTTCCTAATTTTTGTAAGAAAAACATGCCGAATGTTTCAGAATTATCACAATGTTTAATTTAATACTTCTTAATAGCCAGGCTTCAAATTAATTAAAAAGTTGAAATAAATTAAATATACTTTAATGATTACTTACATTTTGTATCTTCATAAGTTAATGATGATAATGTCGTGTCCGTGTTTCCACGGAAAGGGGATGCAGTAGCTTCTGAGGGTAAAGACCTCTGAGCACCCAGAGGGCAAAAGTCTGACTTCTAGCTCATATGAAGATGACGCACACATTCGCTTGCACAACTCCTTTTTACAGGGGGCACATTCATACATCTCACAGATAGAACACAGAACAATCATGCCCTAACAGGGACTCGAACCCGCGATACCCAGATCACGGAGAAGACACGCTACCTCTATGCCAGGACGCTGGCATCTTCATAAGTTAAAGGAGATATTTTTGGAATAATATCCTTCTATAAGCTAGATAACTCAGAATATATAGAGCTGGACAAAAGAGATTTAGTAAACACTGAAATCGTAAATGCTTATCAAGTTTTATATAAAAGTCTTTCAACGATACTTCAGTTTAGTTGTGTGTGTTTGAATATAATGGCTCAAAAATGTAAAGCAATAGAAGGATATTTGATATACGATTTTACTGTAAAAATCGACAGTTAGACAACTAATTTTAATGCTGGTTTGAAAACTGGTTGATCATTTATGTATTTATTAATGTCTATATTTATACAATAAATAATTTTTTTATAACCTTGTTAAATAAAATGTAATATGCAGGGTATTGCAAAACTAATGGTCCATACTATAAGGGGGGATAGAACTCACCAAAACAAACAACTTTCACTACACAATGTGGGGTCAGAAAGCAAACGTCAGGCCACTAGAGATGCTTGTCCTGTTCACAGATGGAGGCACATGTGATCGCGCATGTGAATTCGCATTTTCGAATGTGAAAGCGCATTTAACATGCACAACAATCATGTATGGGCTGCACTAAATCTACATGGACGCGTTCGAGTAGTAGCCAGCAAAGATTCTCCGTGAATGTGAGGACAGGAATGATTCACAATCACTTAATTGGGCCGTATCTGTTACCAGATTACCTAAATGGTCAAAAGTATCTCATCTTCCCCCAGCAAGTGTTGCCTGATTTACTGCAACATGTACCAGCAAATGTTCGAGGCATCTTGTGGTTCCTGCACAACGGAGCACCAGCTCATTTTTGGAGGAATGTGCGAATATACCTGGATATTGTCTTTGTGAATTGACAGATTGGCAGAGGAGGGGGGAGGGAATCTCTTTATCTCCCAGACCTCCCGATTTGTCATGCTTAGATTGCACCGTTTAGCTATCCGCAAAGAAAGCAATGTACGAAACGCCCATCGCGTCAACAGAGGACCTCGTCCAACAATTAATGCTGAGATTTTCGCGATGTCAGGAATATTCCAAGGTGTGCATCATTCAATGCATTGCAGAAGTGAAGTCTGTATTACAGCTGCGGTTACAATTTGAGCATTTGTAATAAATAAAGGTTCTTTGTCTTCATATTACTATTCTTGGTCTTTATTTTATTCTTAATTTCTGCGAAGCAAGCACCCTCTCGGGGCCCGACTTATACTTTCCGACCCCACATTGTATGGTGAAAGTTATTTGTTTTGGCAAGTTCCGTCACCCCTTATAGCATGGGCCATTAGTTTTGAAACACCCTGTATAATCTTTTTGCTATTATAACATAATCATATATAATAACAGTATGGTTTAATTACTGAAAAATCTTCCCTTTCCTACATAACATTTTCTTTAATAGGTTTCATTGAAATATCTCAAGGAAATGAAGCTAAATTTCATAAATTTATAACATAAAGCTATGTAAAGAAATTTTCTTTGAATTAAATTAAATTACAGTCCTTATAACATTTAATTTTTTGAAAAAGAAATTCCTGTCTCATTTTCAAAGCAGTATAGTATTTGCTTTAATATTTTTGATAAAAAACATATTTTGAATTAAATCAATATTTCCGACTTGTTTCGCACACAAAAAAATCCGACATTTTAGTGATTGAAAATATGTTTATTAATATTAGTAACCATAAATATATTAGTAATAAATAAAAATAGCTTACTAATTATAAATGATAAATATTAAAATGATTATTATTATTATATGAATTTATGAATGATTATTATAAATATTAATATTAAAATGACAAAATTCACACTTGAAAAAAAATGTGTAAATGCTACTCAACAAAAAAGGCCGTTTCGTTTTCTTGCTTTAAAACATTACATTCAAATTTATAAGCAAGTACTATTTAATACAGCACTCAAGCAGTATTGAGTAAATTTATTTTTGATAATATTAATACTTCATCTGTAATTTTTGACTTCCTGTGTATATATTAAGACAAACACTGTTTATACGTTTTTTAAAGAGCTTTCATAAAAAAAAATTTTAATAAACAAATTTGATCATTAAAAATGTAATGCTACTAATACAAATTCCTTTAAAGTGATAGTTTCGAAGTATAAGAATACTAGTATATTACAATACAATATTGAAAACAAATTTTAAATTTAAACATGAATCCTAAAGTAATAAAAACTAATGATTTTATTACTCATCTCGAGCACTACTATATTCATTTCTCCTCTTATACGTTTCAGAGGTTGGCAGATGGGCGTTTATTAAGAAGAGTATTTGTCATCCACATACTGATTGCTTGTGCTGATTGAATACACTATAGCTAAATTTCATCAAAATAGATTACAAATTTTCCTTTTTTTCAAAATACAATATATTTCAAATAATTTATTGTTGACAATACATCTAAAAACCATAAATATTTTTTTAATCCTATTTTCCAAAATTTTTCCTTCGAACGTAGTCGGATACCGTAAATGTTTTTAGCTAGAGTTTTGGCGTACAAAATAAACCCGAAATTTTTCAAAGGAGAGGTAGTTGATTGATTTGTAGGGTTGATTGGTTGGTAGTTGAGAGTTTTTGGCCCAAAAACCAAATTTGGCTAAACTGCTCCAAGCATATGGTATTATGTAAAACTTGAAGATGTAATGTAATTGAATTTTAAAGTTACAGTAATTGATGTAAAAACACAAATGTAAAAGTTGAAAAATTTAGTAAAATTCAGAATCCAAGAAAATAAAATTACAGTCAAGTATGAAGAAGCATTTAAAACAAGACTCCCTTCCCCCTCCAGATTAAAATGCAAAGACTAAAATTTGCAAAGGAGGCAAAAAGCTTTATATTTCGAACATTAAGAAGCAATTGGTTACAATAAAAGGGAAAAACATGGTAGGCACAGACAAGCAAAAATTAAACCTTTTTATACCTCGGAATAATATATTTAAGTTTTTGTTTTGTTGGTTGATTTGTAGGGTTTAAAGGCACAAGGGGCATGCAGCGACAACTATATGGTTAAAGAGAACATTTAATTTAAAATACACTAGATCTTTAAAAGATTTTAAAAGATCAAAGGAGAGAATTACAGTTACGTCATCATTTGAATCAATGTCAGGCATTTTTGTTTTCTAGTGATTCATCAATTAAAAATAAAATTTCTCTTCACTTCATTAAGATTTTTCAAACATTCTTTTCCAATTTCTCCTTTCATTTCATTTGAAATTAGTGACTGAAATAAAAGATTTGTGAATTTTATAAAGGTGAATTAGCATATAGTCAAATCTTTTACATTGTTCATTTGAAATATTTAATTATTAAAATAGTCAGGGAGGAATCGGAACTGAGATGAAATGGCGTATAAATGGTGTTTTACTCGTTATATGTTTTAGAGGCGATAAATTGTTTTAGTAAATGATTCCATGCAACTTATATTTTACCTAAATGGACCCATCAGAGGAATTTTTTGATTAAATATTATTATATAATAAAGTTTTTAAGGCGAATAATTTCTACAACTTTGTGAAACTGTAATTTTAATTACATCCAATTGTTGAACATTCTTGTTTTCATTTAAATAAGTTGTAAATGAAAACGTTACAAGTCAAACTGCCAATCCCACCATAATGTACTTTTGGGTAACAAAATCTCAAGTGCATAAGACTAAATTATATGCCTTCGTAGTTTTAAACATATGGAAGTCAATAATTTCATGTAGTTTAATAAAATTACAACAAATATATTATTTAATTACTCATATACTTATCCGTACCTTATAAATTGCCCAATTACACATAAAGAATCCTTCCTTTTTCTTGAAAAACTCGCTTCTCCATACTTTTCTAATAGAGATAAACTTTGAAGAATTTCTACTATATAATGAAGTAGCAAAGGTGAATAATTTCCTTAAAGCTTTGTGATTTTAATAAGAGTTTAATGTTGAAAATTATTGTTCTTATTTATATAAAACACTGCCTAATCTCACCATCATATTTCTGGATAGTAAAATCACCAGCACATAAAGTAAATTATGTGTCTTCACATTTTTACCCATTCAAAAGTGAATTTGTTTTATAATTTAATAAAATTATAACAAATATATTACTCAAATATATTTTGGGTAACAAAATCTCAAGTACTCTCCCACTTAACGCTGTCTTATTATAAATTTCCAAGTCACACATAATCATTCCTTCGTTCTTGAAAAACATGCACCTCCTACTTTTCTAATAGAAAGTTTTCTTTCACTTTGATCTAAATCAATAAAACTACATTCAAAAAGTCAATTTTTACTCCAATGGTATGATAAGATTACTATTTTGATAACACTTAATTACTTATTAATCATATGTGTTACCTAAAATTTACTTTTCATATACATTTTGGTAGCAAGTATCTCAATTCATAGTAAATATCTATCTATTTAGCAATGCACTTATAGACACTAATATTTTTTTGGACTTAGTTGCAGGTTTAAAAAAATCTAATTACATACCTAACTTCTTTTCCCTTACTTGAAAAAAAGACCGCTTTCATATAATTGGCAAGAAAATCCCAGTAAGTTAATCCAAGTTAAATATCTTCCTTTTTTCATAATGCCATTACAGAAGTAAAAAATTATGTATGATTTAATCAAATTACAACTTCTATAACACCTAATTACTCAAAAACATTTTTTACTCTTGTCGATTAGCAAAAACTTCTAACTTTCACGGATTTTTGATAACAAAATCTGAAGTTAAACGAAACTTCCATTAAGCCAAATATCTTTCATTTGTGCCCTAAGCTGTCATTTCACGAAAACGAAGAGAATTGAGGGAAAAGCCGATATAAAAAGATAAATATAAAGAAAAACTGAAGGGAAAAGGTCAGCATCAAGGTGTTGACCGTATTATTAACCTCAGGCAATATAACCATCAATCTAAATCCACGCCAAAACCTTCATCTACCTGTAAAGTATCATTTTTTCCCCTCCCATCACCACTGCCATTACGGTCTTTTTGGCCTTTTTTTTTATCCTCCCGTTTATTGGGTTTGATATATCTTCGAAGATGTTGCGTATCGTTTAAAATCGCTAGAATCCATGATAAACGATTTGGTGGCGAGATCATACGCAGCAGACAGATAGGAAACGGTTCTCCGCAGGAGAGTGCTATTAATATTCGTTGGCAGTAATTCTTTTCTCGGATTCCAGGTGTCGCTCGTGTGTGTGGGAAAAAGTATCATTTTTAAGGCAGAAAGAAAAAGAATGTTGCGATGTTCGGTGAATGATTCTTGATTCGTTTTATAAGAGAACATTATCTTATTCTTTCTTTGACAGTTCCGGGAAAATGATTCTAGCTTTTTTAAAGCAAGATACATGGAAGAATATAATTTAAGTACAATGAGTGGAAATTGTATGCGCTTTTCAATCGCAGAAAGAAGCTTTCGGTGAGTTTCATATATATAAAACATACAGATAAAATTTTATAGAAAAACATATCAAAAGGATAACCAAATAAACTTTAATATAAAATAATAAAGATAAGCTACACTGCGTAAACAAAGTAGAACAGACATTTTCGGTAAATTTTATTTTATATTTTAATCTTGGCTAATAGATTCTTATATAGGTTTTATTTATTATTTTTTTATTTTCAAGCAAAAATGAAATATCCAGCTACAATTTATAATTAAAAAGTCGAGAATATATGATCTGCAGTGTGTAAAAAAAGTAGAACACATTTTTTAAAAAAATTTAGTGGTATGTGCAAGAGTAGAAGTGCAAATACATGCTTTTTAAACTGTTTTTACTCAGGAAAACTCATTTTGTTAAAAATTTCACTAATGATTTCCTTTCAGAAGGTCTAGAGGCATATATTTAAATAATTTTCAAAAGTCAAATTGTTGCATATAAAAATGAAGGTAAAGGTATTAGATCGTTTGTATACTGCACATCAGCCCCAGTATAGTTTCTAACTTTATTAAAAATCCAAAGAGAAACGGAATAAGAAGGAAGAATGGTAGGTCTAAAAAATGAACATCCCGTGATGAAAGGAAACTTGCTCATGAGTTAAAATGAGTCATAGAAGTGTTACAAAGGCTCGAATTTAAGCAGGACTTATTCGTGCGTCCAAGCAAACAGTATATTACTACATCCAAAGGTCCAGAAGATTCGTTTTCAAAAAAAGAAACAAACACATATTTATAACCTTTTGTCTTGGGCACATGTCATGAACCAGAGAATGGACAACTTTGATATCTTCAGATGCAAAATAATAATAATTTTGATGGTATAGACAGTTATCAATATTATTAACATTATTTGAGAATGCAGAATAATATTATTCAACTAGACAAAAGGGAGAAGAAAGTTTGATGGTCTGATTAGCAGTTGATTGTGGAGGAAGAACAAGTTTGATCTTCCTCAATGGTAGACAAAAACAGGCAGATTACATTGATGTTCTGACTTCAAAGCTTCTTCCTTATGGTTCCGAATCAACAAAACAATAGATTTTTCAACAAAATGGAGCTTCAATCAACACCAAAAATGAAGTTAAAAATTAGTTCGCTTTAACTAATGTGCAGGTTTTACCAAGTCCAGCTAAAATTCCGGATCTGATTATTGTAGAAAATATCTGGGTAATGCTTGTTCGGCGAGTATACGCTAGTGGGAAGCAGTTTGAATCGCTCGCTTTGAGCTTCGAGTGGCATTAAATACCTTATGAAATAATTTTTTTCAAATAGAAATCCAATCTTTGTATGCTTCACTTCCATACAGAATGCTCCATGAAGGCTAATGGAAAGAGTATTCCTTATTAAATCCCCTTATATTTCATACTTTTTATAATTGTTCTACTCTTTTTACAAGGTTTCAAATGAAAGAACCCTTTTTTTGTTGCCATTTTAATTTTGAATATCATGATACTAATATTTTCTCGGTCAATGAGCTAAAAATTAATTTCAGCACAAATTTTTAAAAATTTAGTGTTCTTCCACTTTTTTACGCAGTGTATCATGTAAAAAAAGAATAAACAAAAATACAGAATAAAAGCAGCAAGAGTGGACTCTCCAAAATGTTTCCGTTACTCTTTGATAAACTTGTTATTCCCTTGAAATCCTTATATGACATTAGGTACAATAGATAAGCAATTACTAAGAAAAATTATTAAAGCTTGACAATTATGAAATTTTTAATTTTTCACTTTTAAAAATAGATGAACATGAATTACTGAATTAATAATAACAATTCCATTAAATGCTAAAAATTTTTAAAATCTTCAGAACTATACTTTACAATTGCAAAGTACTTCAAGATTAGAATTACATCACGCTGTTCATATTTATATGATAAAACACATGTCATAAAATTAGATATGCAGTTAAAAATGCTGTAAAAAGAGCTGAAATATTTATAAAGTTAAATGCATTTTGATAATCAACTCATTAAAGTCGCAATTATCAATTTTTGAATCTCAATCGAAGAAGGATTTTTAAAATAAAGGAAAATATTTTTATCAGATTATGGTCAGATTATTAACCACTATTCGAATTCATTTGAAAATTGTTCAAAATGCCTGGAAAAATAATACGAATACTATAATAAAATGTAAATTTTATGAATAAATATTTAGATTAATGAATCAAAAAGAAAAAGAGAATGTAGTTGGGAGAGAAGACAAATGAGACAAATGGGTTTTATTTATTAGACTTTATTCAGAAATAATTATTTGAAAATAGCCCAAATTACATAAAAAAATATTACGCTTTTTATTTAAAGTGCAATAAAAAAGGAAAAACAATCATACAAAACAATTAAATTAAAATGATCGTTTCATTTGATAATGTAATTTAGTGTGCCCCTTGCTACGCCAAGAATGCCAAGTCTCCAAGAAAGATGGCTGACAAAATATACAAACACTTCTGCAAAACTGTTACACTTTCTCCATTAAAATTAGGATCTTTACTTATAAATATTGTTTTGTCTGACATTTAAAAAAAATCGCTGCTTACCTTAACAATTTTAAAATAAAGTTTTTCAAATCAGCTACGCTGATCTGTTGTGTAGTGAGAAAATTTTAGAGTATGCGATGCCTTTGGTATCTTAAAGGCACCGGGTAGAATTTTTTAAACTTAAAAAAAAAAAAAACATTGTACATCGGTCTCACTAGTAGCTGGAGCAGAATCCTCGTAGCTTAGCTAGCACATTGAACATGAAGACTGTATAGATACCTGAAATAGTACAAAATCAAAAGAAAAAAGAAATCAAACCATTCTCCATACAAAATTTCAAACAAGCATCCTTTTCCCAATTTCATCAATTCATATTATATATATATATAACTCACCTTTCATCCATTTTGCCGATTCAAAATATTTCCTGTCATCTCATTTACCACATACTTGTTCATTAAAAATTAGCTATATAACGACTTATCAAAGAAACCATCAGTCAGAAAAAGAATAATGAAAAGTGCAATGAATTCCATTGCAGACGATTTCTTAAAAACATTTCGACAGTTAAATATCGCAAAAAGAAAAAAAAATCTATTCGTATTCACATTGAAAATAGCATTACAGTATCTGATTAGAAATAAAAAAAACTTAATTATAATACAAAAATAAAATCTTTAATTAATATTTTTTTAACATTTTTCATAAAATAGTTGTAGTTCATGTAATAAACAAAACGGCATTAGGGCTGCTACAATATTGTTTTGATGGGTTAAATTTTGGCGAGAAACTCGGGAACACACTAAACTACACTTCAACCTTTCATTGATTGGATTATTAAGAGCAATGACTAAATATAATATATTAGATATTGAATAATTATGCTTGTCAGAGAGTTAATGTTATTCTAAAATTTTGTAATTCGAAGAATTTATATTTTTTATAAAACTTATTTACTTGCAAACAATGGAAAATAAAGTAGCTTTATTATCCGCTTGCTTATGGTTCCTATTCATGATATTAGTCTAAGAATGAGTGTGCAGTTGGAAATTCGCCATTGCTTATGATTATCAGAGTATTGTGAATAATTTAATCTCATAAGGATAATAAGCTGTCTCTTTTCTTAAAATATGTTGCTATTAATAAACATTTTCAATAAAATAAAACATATTTTTATAATAAGTTTGAAGCATAATACTGATGAAATGATACATTTAAATATAAAATTTTAAAAATAATAAAAAATTATTTTAATTTTTTAATTTGTTCTTTGCTGATTTCACAAAGTTTATTGCATTTGCATTCAATACAACAAGAATCTAGCATGTAGAGATAAATATAACAAAATTAAGTGTAACATAAAGAGATAAAAATTACAATTAAATTGAATTTTTATTTTGAACCGAATGAATATTGAGATTGTATGTTTCTTCCTATTTTAATGTTTTGTTAATAAAGACATAATTTTATTGAATGTTTTCCCTTTTATATTGTATTAAAACACTGTGCGCTTTTTTCATTTTTATTGTCTTTAATATCGTGAGTGTAAATGAGTTCAGGGAAGTATATCATTCTTATTCTAAACTTTACCATATTTGTCAAGTCAATTATTACGCTTCATTTACTCAAAATTCTTTTTCTTCTAAATCAGGAAATAAACTGCATACGCGCCGTTAAAATTAAGGTCATTGATGGTTATTTAGATAAGTGATATTACCTCATAAACATCAACATGTTAGACTTATTTATGTTCAATCCAAGCGAGATTAGGAATCAATTTGTAGCGTACGTGACACAATGCCTGGGACAGAGCTTTGTTGTCGCTCTATTCCAAGTTCCGCAGTGACAGCAAACAAACTTTTGTGGAACGTAAATGAAGCACGGCCTTAGCATGCTACATTGTTTCGCAATTTCGCTTTCTGAATTTTCTTTATTTATTGACCCCAGTCTGCATGCCAGAAGTGATCGATAACCGAATATTTCGGAATAGGATGCTTAAGAAGTTCGGGCACGTGGTCAAGAAATGCACCATGGCCTCGCATATCAATATTATCAATTGGATATCAATCGGATCAAGTACAATGCCGTAACCTCATGCATCTTATCATTCTAAGCACAATGATTTATTGAATTTTGATATTTCATCCTCATTCTGTTTATTAAGTCCAGATGGAAGTGAACTATAATTAGATGCGATAGCTCAAGACAAAATAAATCATCCTTCAAAAAGATACGATTTTCTTTTCTCTGAAGAGCAGATGTCATGCGCATATATTTTATTCTTTTTGCGAGATGGTGGGTGTAATTTTAATACTATTAAAATATTAAAATTTCAATCATCATCAACCATCTAATATTAAAATTTCAATCAGCATCAACCATCTAATATTAAAATCTCAATCAGCGTCAAGCATCTAATGTTGAAATTTCAATTAGCATAGCTCATCTAAAGCTGTAATTTCAATCAGCATCAAGTATACAATGTTAAAATTTCAAACAACATCAAGTATTCAATGTCAAAATTTCAATCAACATCAAGTATTCAATGTCAAAATTTCAATCAGTATCAAGTATCCGACGTTAAAATTTCAATCAGTATCAAGTATCCGACGTTAAAATTTCAATCAGTATCAAGTATCCGATATTAAAATTTCAATCAGCATCAAGTATACGACATTAAAATTTCAATCAGCTTCAAGAATACAATGTTAGAATTTCAATCAACATCAAGTATCTAATCTTTAAATCACTTTATCAAGTTACAAATAATTTTATTTTCTTTCCACTTACTTGTATGAAAAATATACGTTGATAAAATGCTGTAAACTAAATCGTTGGTAAAAAATTTCAAAAATATTTCATCTCAAAATTTTTTAGCAAATTCTCTATTAAAGGTATCATTCCAGAGAATGTCTTGCATGATATTGGTGTTCAATTATTACGAAATTATAACTTTTGACGTGAGTTGGAAAATTTTCAGAATATGTCATGTAATCCTTTTAAAGGTAGAAAAAATAATTTGATGCATATTTATTCACTTAATACATTATGGATCTATTTATTATATAAAAAAATAATACATGCAACTGTTTTAAGTTTCCTTGAAAAATGAATCCACATTTTTTTAACATTCTGCATTTTTTATAAATAAATTTTTAAATAAAATATTAAAATGATGCACCATTTTGAATGGTGATTAAAAGAAGACATTCGAGTGTAATGGGTTTACTATTAATCACTAGCATGTATCCAAATCATGTATTAACAGTATCCGAAAATCAAACTATTCGAATACATACTTTAGAAGAGTTTTCCCGACTGATAGAAACCAAAATTTCTGACAGAATCACAACTGCAGCTACAAAATCCTTTACCAAATTTAATATATTTAAATCTTTACGTTTTAGTGATATCGCATTTATATCTTCCTGAAGGTACATACGGTTATAGGGCCATTCTTTGTTGGATTTTGCTCCCAATTTGACGGATGTCTACAATTTAGATTCTGGATATGTGTACTAAATTTAATTCATCTAGCCCAGAGTTTCCCAAACTTTTTTGTGTCGTAGACCCCTTGCCATGTTTTTCCGTATTGAATAGACCCCCTACTTACCTGATATTGATTTCCTGTAAATTTCTAACTGTAGTGAAGTTTACTGTTAAAAACTTAAAGTAAAAACACATGTTAATTTATACATTTATTAATTGAATTTAAATTTATACTACTCAAAATAAAATTTCGTATCTGTTATGTAAAATCTATGTAACAAGAAATAAACATAAAATAAACTAACATAAGCAAAAAGTCAATATTTTTAATGAGAAGGATGAGCCTGATGCTTTAACAATAAATTATCAACATTTGGCGTCAATTTTGTAAGGGTTAATCTTAAATCTCCTCGGCTAATGATGTCCAGTCTGTTTCTTTTATTCGTTAAGAGATTAGTAACAGCGCTAAACTACTATCAGTGTATGTGTTGAGATTTACTATCGTGGATCCCCATTTTCATTTCATGGACCCCCAAATTTTTTTTTCGCTGACGTAGACCCCTTGCAGGTTGTCATAGACCCCTAGGGGTCGATATAGACCACTTTGGGAATCACTGATCTAGCCCATTTCATTTTGTAATCATTGTGTTATAATCGTGCAGACGGATATACGATTCCTCTGAATGTATTTTGCTCAAAATCGAATAGAAATCTACAAATTCGGTGTAAAAATTATATACTCATCCTATTCGTTTATATCAAAAAATTTGAGTTATCTTTGTCTCATATAAAAAGATATTTTTTCAGAAGTGTTTTTCAAGCTCGGAGATATATCAACATGTAGATTCGAGTTTTTGGAGGATTATAATTAATTTCTTTGTACTTCTGTAATTTAAAAAAAAAAAAATGGAATCCGAAGCATTTGAAAATTAATTATAAGGAGTTACTTCTTTTTTTTCTGTGAAGAAGAGGATTCAAAAACCTAATAAAATAGGTGGATGAAATTTGATTTCAATTTATACACACAATTTATTATACTTATTTATTTCTAAGGAGTAATTAATTACCTTAATCCAAGTTTTCACCTTTGACATTGTCTTTTCATATTTTTATCAAATAAACGAATAAAAATGCCTAAATCTAAGAAAAAGAGTTTGGAGAATTTGCATTATGAATTTTTTTTTAAATTTACATTTACCGCTGAAGGATTTTTGTGACAACCGTTCAATTTTATAATATTTTAATTTCTTTTTATAACCCTAAAAATAATACAGATAAAAACCTAGGAAAATTGACTAATATGATGATCGCTTAACTTTTCATTTTATGGCTAAATTGCGATATTGGGGTTCAAGAACAAAATGCACCAATAATATCAAATCAAATATATGCGATACACCAATAGTAATGCGCACATCTTCAATGAATGTCTTGAGAATTTGCACCACTAATTTAAATATTTATGTTTACTGGTGAATGATTGCTGTGACAACCGTTCTGTTTTATAATATTTCAGCCAACTCGTTTTTATTATCTTGGAAATCTATCAATATGAACGAAAATCTATTAATATGAAGACCTTCAAATGCTTTAATTTTATCGTTAAATTATGTTATACTTGATACCAAAATTGAAAAAAAAATGCACCAATAATAATGTGCAAATCTATAAATAATTATTTTGGGCAATTTACCGTATAAATTTAAATATTTACATTTACCAGTGAATGTCTGCTGTGATAATTATTCCGATTTATAATATGTCCAATCATTTTTATAATGCCAAAAGAAGCATACAGACAGTATTCAAGGAAAATCTGCTAATATGAGAGCTTTATAGGCTTTCATTTATTCGCTAAATTGTGATATGTGCGATATTAAAACTGAGCAAAATGTACCAATAATGTAAAATCAAATACATGAATTACACTAATAATAATGTGCAAACCTACGAATGATTATTTTAAGAGTTTATGCTTCTAATTTAAAAATTGCTAGGCTATGAATGATTGCTATGACAACAGTTCTGTATAATGATATTACCATCAACTCATTTTTTATTTTCTTAGGAAAAGCAAATAGATAATAATCCGTTAATAAGATTATCTTAATATATTTTCATTTTATCGCTTAATTACGACATGTGTAATACAAAAGTCGAATAAAATGCTGTATAAGGCAGATGATTAGATCCATAACAACCAAATTTGACACATTATATTTAATAGTAATGGTTTAATAATATGTAATGCATATTTTGGTTTATTTTCAAATGTTTAATTATATTTTTAATTAAAATTTTCGAAATTTTACACTTACCCTCAATCATTTCGGAGCTTGTTTCAGACACACATTAACCATCTTTCACTACTTCAGAATTTTAAGAACGACCATTTCTGCTTCATTCAATTGTATTTACACACATATTTCTTTAATTTTAATAAATTGAAAATAATTTTGCCATATTTAACAACAACATTTTTTTATTATTTTAATTACTGAATTTATACTCATTCATACCAACTAATTGCGATGTTTTTTTGTTTGTGTCTACGTTATCGTTGCCATATAATTAAAAGCAAATTTAATTTCTAAAAATAAAATAAAAATTGACCAATCAAGCCAAGCACTTCCTTGCATCGCATTAGGGCTTTGAATCTCTTCTAAATTCTTTTTAAAAATCACACTTCTAATTTAAAAATTAAATTGATTGATCTTTTGTGAATAATTGATGAAGAACTTAATAATATTTTCATATTGTGTACTATTACCATTCATTTATACTATCCCCCCCCAGAAGATACCATCAACAATAATCTACAAGCAACTGTTTAAAGTTACATTGCTAATTTAAAAGTTTATTTTCTTCGCCTTTGATCCCGAACGAATAGTTAATGTAACAAATTTCATTTTCATTCCACGATGAATTACAAACCGCCTCTGCTTTTCATATATGACAATAATTATACACCAGCGTTGCGTAAAAAAAATATGAAAAAAACACCAAACCCGTGCCCTCGATCGAACGTTCAGCATTCGAAATCACGCTCCATTACCGGATCTTCGGAACCAGTAACCAGTTCAGAAATGACACCACGGAACCCTTAACAAATTCATCAATGTTGTTCGAAAGTGAACACTGCATTAATCAAAAACTAGCGACTAATTGGTGACAGTAACATCGCCCAGCAACAGCTCCCCACAGGAACATGTAAATGCCATTAGCGGCGGAGGAAAGATAAGAAATATAATAACTGTTAAAGCAAAAGAAAAATAATAACTGTTGGCCGAGTATTAAGAACAGCAATCTTGAAATGGATCCGGTGCCTGATCAATCATGAACCGAGATCTAATGGCGCGTTTTGAACCAGAACAAGTGGAGATCTGTTTTTGGCCCATAAGCCAATGGGACAACATCTTATTAAAGTGTCTGCTAAACTGATTCGATGGGAATTTGGCTGGGTGCTGTTTGCTGCGAAAGGTTCGAACTTATTTGGAATGCAGGTCTGCGATGAATGGTAATGCGAGGAATGCAAATGCTCATGTTGGTGGCCTCTAAGCGATGTGGTAATTAATTGATACTTCAAGAAAATGTTGCAATGTGTTTTTCAGTGTAAATTATTGGCTGTGTAATTTGTGAAAGTAGTTTTTGTACGTTCTAGAACACACACATCGTTTGACTTTACCTGTCACATTTTTTGAAGGTTTTTTGTTCTCATCGTTAATTGCCATCAGTCAGTCCTTAAACATATGTCAGATGCATTTGACACCTTTTAAGGCTTATTTCAATGTATTAACAACCGAGATCAATCGATTTGTATGCGAGAACTCTGATCTCATTTTTTTTCTTGTTGCTTGTATAGAAAATCTTTCTATGTACAAGTTGATTATAATTAAGTTTCCATTATCAAATGGTCATAAAAGGAAACTGCATTTGCAAACTTGGTAATAATTTAAAGTAGGCCAAGGAAAAGAAAATGAAATGAAACTCAATATCAGGGGTGAATGTGCACTGCATCAATAATGTTAAGCAAAATAAAACATGAAGATATCAGTTTAAAATGTGTTTAATCGTTGCTACAAATTCTGTTATCTCAAAAAGCACTGCTTCTGTTATCTCAAAAAGCACTGCTTACGGCGGAATTGAAAGATGCGATACACTGACCTATGCGTAACTTTCTTTCTGATAGGCTAAGAGCTACTGTTGAGATTACAGTAATGCGATTTAATTTGCTTTCAGTAAATGTCGGACGCCACCTTGAACAACCTTTGTAACACGTTTCAGAAACGATTTAACACATTTTAAACCGATGTCCTATTTAATTTAACAATATTGCATACAGCGCCATTTCACCCTTCGTGGTAATTTTTTATTTTATTTATTTATTTTAGCAGAAAAAAATTTCTCTGACTTTCTTTAAACTATTATCAAGTTAAGTAATATTTGGTCCAGTAGTTTTCCTTTTACGAACATTTCAAAGTGGAACTTTATTTACAACCACTCTCTGTATCAGGTGCATTTGACACTTTGTTACTTAAGTTAAAGTTAAGTTACTTTGTCTCTTACACTTAAAGTTGATTTTAATGTAATAACTCAACAGAGAAAATTCGATTTGCATGGGCGAATTCTGTTCTTATTTTATTCATTTTTTTATATATAAAATCGTTCTCCGTATTTCTCTTTCATGCGTAAATTAGAAATTATAAAATTATGAAATCAATCAATAAATAAAAAGTTTAAAAGTATTATTACAATCAATTCTTTAAATAAACAAAATGGATTATAAAAAGGTTTATGCATAGTTTCAAATCAATTAAGGTATCAGAATAAGTCAGATGTACATTTTTAGAAAAACATGGTGTAGATATACAACTATAATTCTGGGTTTAAGACTATTAAAGGTTAACGATAAAATGTCTATGTTTGCAATAAATATTAATATGCTTTGAAAATTGTTAATTAATAGCATAAATGTAAGCAAATTTTTTTTAAAAAACTTCGAATTGGCTGCACCAAAAACTATTACTCTCGTCCGAACAAAACTTACACCAAAATAAAATGCACTGTTTTCTTTAAGAAATGGTCATAATAATGAATAAAAATTTTAGAACTAGTTGAAGATGATTTATCATGAATTTTTAGTACATTTATGATGTTATACAAAAAATTAGCTTTAAGTTAAAAAAATATTCACTCAATCTAAGTTTTTTTTACTTCATTTCCTAGAAAAGAATACAAAGACAAAAAGAACAAAATTTAATAAAATAGGATAATTCTATTTTAAATTATTTAATTTGAAGTAAGCAAAAAAAAAAGTGGAACTAAATATTGAGAAAAAGGCATTTAAATTATACAACAACATGTTTTAATAATAAATTATGTGTGTACACGCTTATAATTCGCCACATTTTTAGATCAAACCTTGTTTCTCCACAGCTTTTAATAATTTTCCTTTGAATCATTTTTTTCTGGCAATTTTTTTTTTACTTGGTAATGAATTTTTACAATGAATACATTTATTTTGTCATTGTCGAGCTCAGTAAATTCTCTAACTGTATTTGCAGTGGGATACACTCCAACAACCATAAGGATATTTAGTAGTCCTGTAACAACTTCGTTAAAATGTATTGCAGAAATAAATGCCCCTAATCTCAGGGTTGGGTGCTCGACAAAGGCATCTTTAGATACTATCTTCCATAAAACACAGTTGAAACTCTCATTGGCATTTTGTGTTTTTCCGTGCAAAACATTTTTCGTATTTAAAGCTTAATTTATACATTTTTTTAATATTTTTTTTCCCTTTTATCGATGTTTCCTGTTATTTTAAAATCCACTTCCATTTTACTCACCGTTACGAAAATATTAATCTACGGGTCTATCCAACAATAAGAATTTTTTAATGCCATTTCTAACAAGAATAGACGTTTTCTGCGTATTCGGATGCCCTAATTTAGATTCATTGAAAGAAATACTTACTGGAATGCAGGTCTGAGATGAACGGTAATGAAAGGAATGTGAATGCTCATGTTGGGGATATCTAAGTGGCATAGTAATCAATGAATATTTTAAGAAAATGTTACAATTTTCGGAAATGTAAGTTATAAATAGCATAATTTGTGAAAAGTAGTTCTGTATGTTATATAATAAAAACTAACAAATAGCAAATAATTCATTGACAAGTTCGCTATTATTAAAATATTCTGAAAGCGATTATATATAAAAGAAACTGCAAAAAATATAATGCAACAAAAAATTCGACCAGAAGTTCGCTATTACTAAAATATTTTGAAAGTGATTGAATGAGTAATAAAATCCAATTAATACAATGTAACAAATCTATACTTATAATAAAGCTCAATGTGTGTGTGTGTGTGCGTGTGTGTGTGTGTTGGCGCTCTACAGACCAGACCGTTGGACCTACAACTACCAAATTTGGTACATGTATACCTTGGAGGTCGGGAATGTGCACCTCGGAGACCTTTTTTTGAATTTTTAATTAGAATTTGAATTAATTAAAATTTAAGCGAAATTTCGACGTTTTACCGCTATAACTTCCGAAAATATGATCGCACAAACATGATTTTTATATCAATTTAAAGATAAAAAATTAGCTTTCTAACGGTTTCAGTTTTTAAAATTTATAACGTAAGCTTCTATTTTTAACGAATTTTTAAAGACATATTTTTACCATGTTTTTATCACGTGACCGGATAAAATAAAAGAATGCCGGAAGTTCGAATAAGAAAAACTACCATCGCAAAATAAATCTAAAGCAATGCAACTTTTAGCATGCGACTGGATAAAATAAAAGAAATATAAAATGTGATATTTTCTAAAAAATAAATGCAAAGCAAAGGATTCTATGATCGTTTGCAATATCTAAATAATTAATTCAATAAATCTTCTTTACGGTAAACCTGATCGAATTTAGACAAGATATGCATTGGAATCCCGACTTAATAGCATATTTCTATTATCGTTTGCAATATCTGTATCATTAATTCAATATTTTTTTTTTCATTATAAAATCTGATAGTTTCTAAAAAAATAAATGCAAAGCTAAGGTTTCTGTAAAATCTGCAAGAGCACGTCAAAGGGAATTAGGTTTTATCATCGTGTTGCCATCATTTTAAAGGAAGTTCAAATTAAAAAAAAAAACTATCATCGCAAATTAAATCTGAAGAAATGCAACTTTTATCACGTGACTATATAAAATAAAATAAACATAAAATGTGATATTTTCCTTAAAAAATGCAAGGCAAAGAATTCCATGATCTTTTGCAATATTTAAATCATTAAGAACTTTAGAACTTTCAGTCCATCATCTTAAAGAAAATAATAATTTCAGGCCAATCAATGCCCGGAGTTACTTCAAGGCTAATGAATATGTGATTTAATTGACAAATTTTAGAACCCATTACTCATGGCGAACCAGCTGGTCGCCAAAGGCGGCTAGTAGAAAATAAATCAATTGTGAATTTTTTATTACTAGAATATTTTGGAAGCGATTGTACGTGTGATGAAATGCCATGAATATAATAATGTATAAAATAGCAAATAATGCAATTGAAAATTCGCTATTATTAGAATATTCTGGAAGTAATTATATGTGAGATGAAATCCAATGAATATAGTGTAGCTTGATCTTAAAATTATGTTCTTATACTTACATTTTATATACGAATTTTGTGAGAAACACAATTTGTAAGAGCGCGGTTTAAAATGCGACAGTAAAGTATACATAAAGTTGTATAATAAGCATAAATTCATACTGAAATAGTGTGATTGTTGAACTTCAATCGAGTTTTTAAAAACCAAACGATATTTTTATTATGAGGAATTAATTATTTGAAAGCCAGAAATCAAAAACAAATGTTTTCTGAAATGACATCAGTTTATAAAAACGCCGAACACACACACACACACACAAATGTCGTTAATTCCTTATCATAATAATGGCAGTTTAGTACCAAAATTCCACTAATTTGAAAGGCCATGCTTACGTTAATGTTCATAACAAAGCAATAATTGTTCATATTTTCAAATTCTTATCACTATTGACAATCTCTCCATTTTAGAATGTGCTAGACTAAATCTTAAAAAAAAAATTCAATCATTTTACTGTAAATATCATCTTCTAATTAACTAATGACCTTAGTGATTATAATACATAACACTGGCAGTATGACATTAATCTTGTATCTAGATATATCCTTTGACTCAATAGCCAATAGTTATAATTAGTTAATAATGAATTGCCATCATTTAGCAAAAACGTTTTCAAGTACGTTTTTAGTAATAATTATCCGATGATAAATACTTTTTTTAATAAAAAGTTTGAGTCACTCCAATAATTTTAAATAGTTTGATATTAATCTTCATTAATTCCAGTGTCATAAATAGAAACGCCAAAATGAAATTAAATGAACCCGTTAGTTGGATTCAAATGAAGCACTTCCCACTTTAACAACGAAAATGATTTATTTGGTTATTGAAAGAATTGTTTTAGTTGAGATTTTTAGATGAGATAAAACAAATAAGACGAGGAGCTCATAAATTGTAAGTTCGTTACACCTTTTCGTCGCTTCGAAACGCTGAAAGTGTGAGACAAAAGAAAAGCCGCCTGGATTCGGTAAACGGAAAGATATTGAAACATTGTTTTTATTCACTTAAAACAATGTGCGTATTTGCATAAAGTTACTAAATAAGAGTACACATTGTAGACTTTGTCTTTGAAATCACGTGTTGCTATGAATATGTGACGAAAACATACAGCTCGTAAGTGACTGAAAGCATAAGAATTATTAATGTTTTGGAATTCCATCTGTCTATAGCTTAGAAGTGTCTATGATTTATGGATGTATATGAATATCAATGGTTTAGAAATTTGCATTAAGAATAAAGATAATACATGTTTCCCAAAGGAGACCAATTTATTACATTTTATTAAGCTACAATTCCATATTTCTTTTACTTATTAATAGATTTATTTAAACCCTTTAATAGACGTGTCTTATGCGGATATCGAACTACAGAATTATTAGGGAAAAGTAGATGCGAGTTTTCTTAAAATGGTCAAATTTTTCAAGCTTTTTTGGTGTTCTAAAATATCGCAACTTTGTAGTGTATTACTGTTGAAAATACATTTTAACCTTTTTTTGCATGATTTCTTCTTTTTGAGTGTATGTGTAAAATAAATTCAAGTGATATAATTCATGCTCTAGATTAAAAGAAAAATGTTCGAAAAATCCTAGTTTAAATATATAAAATAATTAAAAAACAGTATGAATGGAAATATCCATCATCGTGCAAATTCACATGTTAAGCTCAGAACAAAATCTTCAATGATCCTCTCTTCTAAACTTGTCGATTCTTTATAGCTTTTATTAGGGGGGGGGGAAACCCAGATTAGTGATAAAAATATTTTTTTTTAAAAATAGCATGGTTCTTCCAACCGCAACAAACAGGGGAATAACAAGTTCCAATCCGCTTTAATAATTGTGATACTTTATTTTTTTTGTCAGCTACGTTCCTTACTACGCAATAGTCTTGAAAAAAATTGCCAGCAACAATTAATTTACAGTACACCTGTTTTGCGTATGATTTTTTTGTCACTGCAAGCTATAAAGGCAATTCTCATTATCATGAAAGGTTAATACTTTCAAAACTAGATTGTCATTTCATTTGATAATCTTAATCTCTTGACAGTCATATGAACAGTGAATTATCGCTTTACTATATATATATATATATATATATATA
>JAPMOQ010059908.1:3283429-3308589 GCA_026543055.1 Argiope trifasciata
TATATATATATATATATATATATATAATCGATTTTCCATATACTATACATACGGGAAAGTAATAATACCAAATAGGGCCTTCGTGTTGTGCTTTAATTTTTCCTATGGGTATTCAAATTACCAGCTGTATCTAATTTCTGAATTATCATTAACAATTAATTCATGAATGTTATTAATTCAATTTTATGCGAAGCCTTACGTTATTAAATGTGAAAACACAATTCGAGGATACCAGCAATTCCTCCCCGAAAAAAGTTGTATTTGCTCTCATTATGTTTCTAATCTCACCATGCATCTTTCCCATTGTCCATTCCGGAGTTATTCTTCTGACAAACCCCGGGCATTAATGAAAACAACATTCGAATAAATTGCACCCAAAACACAGATATTTCGATTTGTTTAATGGCAATGGTTCTTTAATTCCTGCACGACACTAATCCCAAGAAGATATAAAAATATTTTCTTCTTCGTTCGAAACTCAAACCTGAGGGGGATTAAAAAGTAAATTAAAACTTCCAGGAGCTCCTGGAGGCCTTTAATGCAATTGGAAGAAAGCTGAATCCTGGATATTTTCTGGAAAACAGGAAAAGGCGATCAATCCAGGAAAGGGGTCGCCCAGGGAACAAGAAATTCTACCCCTAGTAATCCCTTGGTAGTCTTTGGTATGGTGAGTATCCATCTCTCCTCCACTTTGGGAAGAGTATAGGATGGTTGGTCCCAGAAAGAAGGTTCATTTTAATTTCGTCATTCGTGGTCTAGCCCATTGGTGCTCTGTCCCAGTGATGTATCTTGCCACTCCAGGGACAGGTGGGGGGAGGTAGGTGGCGGGCCATTTTGCATATTTCTTGCTCTCCCTCCCTCCTCATCCACCCACTTGCCATTTGGAATTTCCCAGAAGATTTTGAGAGCGAAGGCTCGTCTGTATCCAAGGAAATTTTCTTTCTTCAATAATAGATGAACACAATAAACAGCGGAATAGCAAATTTGGCGCTATTTTGGCGCTTAATGGGATAGATAGGCGCGGAAGGATATCTCCCAAGAGAGTTGTATGAAGGCTGTGCGTCCTTACCGCCCTCCCCCCTTTTCGTTCGAAGGCGCATGCTCCGCCAGAGTGTCCCTTGGGATTGGATTTAATTAGAAAAGCGACGGTAGGACTAAAAGGGGGGGAGGTCTTTGAAGAGCAGAATAAAGTATTCCTTTTTGTATTTTAGAGAGAAAAGTTCGCCACAAGTCGAGGAGCAGTGGCCCTCTTTTATTGGAGGAAGGATGTACGTGTATTTGTGTATTACAAATTCCATCAGGACTTGGATGTGTCGTTTGAATATCAGAAGATTCGTTTCTTTCGATAGATTCCTTATTATTCGAATGAAGCTTGGGGGGGGGAGTGCATAGACCTCGGGGTTCTATCTGAATTCAATGTATTTATCTCGATTCTATTTAAATTTTAATTAGAAAATTAGAAGCAGAATGAGAATGAAATATCTGATTACATTTTTTTCTTCTTCTGAATTGTAACTATATATAATAAAGGCTTTAAAATAAATCTAACCTTCGCCTACCTGTCTGATCTTTTGTCGGAGCTTATTTCTCCATATATACGAGGAAGGCAAATTTTACAGATTTTGTTAGAAAAATAGTTTTCTTTGGTGACTAATTTGTTCACTGGGGATGTTGGTTATATTTCATTCCAATTCAATTGTTTGGATACATTTTCATGTCCATAATTCAATCAAATAGTCTGGCATTAAACCCATATTATTTCAATTGTTTCAGATATTTCTTCATTTTGTAAACAGAGTTCTCTATAGGAGACATTGTGTCATTTCGTGCCTTTTCATTTGAACATCCCTTGTAATAATAATATTAATGATTTTAAAAAATTTCCAAAAAAATTATGGTTTTATTTTATTGATGTGATAAGTGTTTAAGTGTTTTTTTTTCAATTCAGAATAATAATTATCTTCAATGTTCTTCACTTCAGTTTTAAATTTTTATACCAAAAAGCATATCGTGCAGGCAATGAATGTTCAGCTTCTCTTCACTTACATGAAAATCAGCCAACAAAACAAACCCCAGAGTGTCTTCACCACCATAAGTAATTATAGACAATCTTCCTCCACTTTTAATAGAAAGCGTCACGCGGTTACAGGAACAGAAGAAATGTATCATCTTTCTAGTGTTCAAAAGACAATCAACAAACACTCATCGCCTCTTTTTTTTTCATTAGTGCCGATTTGGCTGGACAGGCGAATGATTCCAGGGTTGCCACAAAAAAGAATCCGAAAATAAAGCCGAGTTGATTTTATAGATAAAATAAAAGCTGGTGCTTTGATGAAAAGCACCTGCTTTTCCTGCTTATTTAAAGGAAATATCACCCATATAAGCAAATTTAATATGTTCAATACCGAATCCCTCTCTCAATATAACAATATCTATAAAAAATAATTTGATCTCGTTATTTCTAAATAATCGATTAAACCATCAAATGATTTTCTTGGAAGTAGCTAAAAAATATTTTAACAATAGTAAAGTAGACAACATTTGAAATATTCACAGTTGTAGTTAATTTTTAAAACAAATTTTAGAAATAAAACATGTTTTGTCCAGTCTTTAGGAAACGATAAAATGGAATGAGAATTTTTGATAAATTGTGATATAAATTCTATCTATTATTTACTCTTGATTTTTTTTTAAAAAAGAAAAAATTGAATGGATTTTTAGTTTTCTAATCTTGATACAGATGATATATTTCTTTTAAAAGAATGCAGGTAAATAAATTATTTAGCTGAAAAATTTAATATGAGTAATTTAAGATTTAACATGCCTTTATTCCTTTAAAATTCTAACCTTCATTCTTTTTTATATTCTTATTATTGTATGTTCAGAAATCAATTTCTTGGCATTATATTTTTTGTTTACCTCTTATATCTCATTAAAATTTTTAAAGGTTAATATACTTAATTTTGTTCATTAAATATTATAATATTAAATTCTCTTTCCTTTTTTCAGCCTTAAAAATTGGATGTGCTCAATAGAAGTTTCTTTATTAAAAATTTAATTGTTTGTAAACTCATTCGATTTCTGAGGGAATTACAGTTAAATTTAGCTTTAGAATTAAGCAATAATGTTTCTCTTTCTTATTGTATGTAATGAAATCTTTATTGAATCAGTAAATAAAAATGAAATGTATATGTAGGCAGTAAATATATTCATTAGCTCCCACAAAGTTTCAAGTTCTGAATGATTCAAACTGTTCTTATTATATTTACTTTTTACTATAATCCTTACTTTTTTATGACCATGTTCGAATTTAACAAGAAAGTTATTGGTGTTCAACACTTCTTGTTCCAAATTAACCGCTTGCTGATTATCCTGAGTTATTTCTGGTTCGTATATATTGCAGTCAATTGTTATCCCGACAAAATTCGGGCGAAGCAGAATTTGTCAGCTCGATTTGTTTTGTCACGGTTTTACTCTGCCTGGTGGAAATATTCAACTTTGATTGGCAGTTTGCAAGTTTTGTTGTCTTCGCGGTTCTTTTGGCGGGACTGGTCTCGTGTTTCCCCTATTGCATAGTATACGTCAGCTTGTAGATTAGTAATTTATGAAAAAGGATAGTAGCAATGAAAAAAAAAAATAATGGCTATGATGTAAGAGAGCGAAGGCGATGATTTTTTTAATTAGTGATTATAAAGACAGAAAAAAAAAAATAGCGAATCCAACGAGACAGTGTACTCTGTGCTCCCGGAAAAGATATTCCAGAGTTAAACCAGTAAGAAAAGCGACAGATGCCGGTGTACAAAATGCCAAGTACCACTTCGTGTTGTCCCTTGTTTCAAAAACAATCATACAAAGACTAATATTTTACTTTTTTTTTCTTTCATCGCCGGAGATAACTCGGGTTAGTAAACTATTATTAAAACTGAATGTTTTTACACCCATAAAAAATTAAAAATTCAACTTAAAACCTACATATTTTTGATTCGTTTCATTTCGTTGTGTTTAATAATAAAATAAATAAATAAATGTGGTGATTTTTTTTTTCATTTTTTTTTTTCAAAAAAAAAAATGGTAAGGGAAGTGGTTGAATTCGAATTTTAGAATAGATTACAAAAAATAAAGGGAGCTTCCTGCATAATAAATAGAACATTCTAAGAATCTTAAAATTAATGTCCGTCGAAGCTAAAAATTTAAGGATACTTTATTGTGGAAGCCATTAAGACAAACTTATGTGCAGCAGATGTAGATAATAGAATAGCGATAGAGATAATAGAATTGAATAGAATTTTTTAATTACATCAAACCAGCTAGTAGGCAAAGGGAGATATCGTAATATCACAAAATGAAACTTTGACAAAGCCCACATACTCAAACAAATGAAGGGATTTCACCAATTATGTTTTTATTTTATAAACTTAGCTAACCAAGCAGAAAATTCAGAGTTTATAGAGAAAGTACTTATAATTATAATTATCTGTACTTATAATAAAGGTTCAATGTGAGTATTCAATTGACAATGACGTTACATAAAATATTTAACTGACCATTTTAAGGAGTATTAAGATTGGTGAACCGGCTGGTGGCCAAAGGTTGCTAGTTTAAAATAAAACTCATTTGTTGTAACGATATATATTTGCTCAAAGTTGATTAAAATGACTAATTTATGATCATAAATTAGTCGTACATAATTTTGGCGATCCACTAGTCACCGAAAATAGTTATTCATTGCTTAAGGTAATTATTTTAAAATTGTAACAGTTTAAATTGTAAGTTTAAAAATGCTTTGATAAAATAAATTAAACACATTTAATAATAAAAGACGCACATAAATACCAAAATTTCTTGCATCATAAAATCTTAGGTTATAAATGGTCATTGATACTAAATATACGATGTAATACTAGACGCAGACTTTATTCATAGTACTATTGATTGCTCCAGAATCATTTCATAAATGTATAAATCATATTTTTAAATAATATTTTAATTTTAAAACATTCAGTAAAGTCATTTTAATTTCCAAAGATACAATAATAACCAGTTGGGAGAAATCTCTCCAAAACTTTCTTGCATGCATTTTAATAAAGGTGTCACGCCAAATAATAGTTTTCGTATAATGGCTGCAAAATATTAACTTTTGGCTTAAATTTAAAATTTTTACTGAATCTATCATGTCATCGTTGGCGTTTTTTGGGAGGGTGGGATCAATCCCCGACATGTATAGTATCCAAAAATGATGTCTGTGTTTTTCTTGGCGTTTTTAATCGATTAAAACAAAAATTTGACACAAAAGCTCATCTGTTGTCACTAAATCTTGCACCAAATTTGATATATTTAAGTCATTACGTTTTTGAATTATCGCATTTACAAGTTTTTTAACGTACGGACTGAGAGACGATCAAACCGAGTTGAATGTGGCTCAAAAATTGGCAGGTGACTAACCTACAAGAGTTATATCTGTGTACCGAATTTTATCTTTCTTTTCTTTCTTTCTTTCTTTTTTTTTCTCTTCGTTTTGTAATTAATTTATATTCGAGTAACCGTATTTCCTCTGCTCAGATTTTATTCAAAATTTGTTAAAAATTTTCAAATTTGGTGTTAAGACAGTATACTAAATTTCAAACATCTAACTCGAAGCACTTTTAAGTTATCTTTATCGCAGGCAGACGGACACTCTCCAAATATGTTTTTTGAACTCAGGGACTCTAAAACGTAGATCTCCCTTAAAATTGGTTAAAATCTCAAGCTCGAATTTTTTAAAGCGATTACTTTAGTTTATTTCTACTACATAAACGAGTAAGTAAAAAAGTACATAAAACATAATAAATTCTACTATAAAATAAATTAAATTCTCTAAAATTAAATTTGATGAATGTTAAATTTCACCAAACCAGGCCTTAAAAGTGCCAACTTGGCAGCCATCACAAAAATCAGTTCTGATGTAATTTGCTCCACACTTTAGCAAGGGGAGGCAAATCCCTCTACTCCCCCTCCCCTCAAGTGGTTTTTGACGAAGCCCACCAACGAAGTCAGCGGGAGTTTCGCCTGACGGGCCTTGACGGATAGCTCCTCAACTTGTCATTGCACGGAATGCGTCCCATTGTTCTATTCCGAATGTTTAGGCGCTGCGTGAACAGGTAGCTGCCACGTAGTCCCCCCCTACTTCTCAAAAGGGTATTTGCATTTATATCATCTGCTCCCTGCAAGCGTAGCTATTATAATATTGGAAATAAGAATCATAATTACCCATTTTGGCTATGATGGCGTAATTATATCTATTTGCTTGTTAATAGGATATGGGTTTGTTTTTGAATACAAACTTTGTAGGGGAAACGTGAAAGCAGCTTTTAAAAAAGTAACTACGTCTATTGTTTTTCCTGATATTGGAAGGACAGTGCTGTCAAACATTGAACTTTAGTTGTTTACCGTAGGAGAAAAGCATGTCGAGTAATAAAGGATGTTTTTGTTTAACCTTTTGAGGTGCTTAGAGTGGATTCATGAGTTCTTGTTAATTGTATAATAGTACAATAAAAAGAAAAGAAACGTAAACAAAAGATATGTTTGCTCTGCATATTTCCATTGTACATCTTTACCAATAATTGCTATAGTAAATTGGTTAAAAACGGAGTTTTACTCGAATTCATACGGAATTTAAAGTTCTTTCTCCGTTTTGAGTTAAAATTTCGCAGTATTATATCAATAATATTAGAATATCACATAAAATTTAATTTAGGGAAAACCAAAACAAAAGTTTAAAAAATTAATTTCACTTCTGATTTTTTTTTCTTTTTTTTTTTTCTATTGCTTAAATGCTTCAAACTAAATCCTTTCAGAGATCGTCTGTGAATAATTTTAAGACTTTTAATTTACTCGAGAACTTTACAAACAACATAATCAATTAAAAAGTAATACAAATTTTCATATACATATGCATACTTTGATTCTTTGAACACATCCTTTGAAGTTTCAATGGACAATTGTCGAATTAAAAATGTTGTACAAATTTAATTACAGTCAGTTATTTATTTATTACAGTAAATTGCTAATTTATTATAATAATCTTTATTAATAGATTTTATTATTTTAATTCGATTAGTTTTTTGATAAACAAAATGTTACATGATTAATTAGCATGATTCTTATTGCATTAAATTTATTTGCTTTTTTTTAAACTAAGCATTACTAATTATTATAATAGTGTTTGGTTTTGCTTGCATTTATCTGTTTTATATACATAATAATAACTCTATTTTTTAAAAAACAGTGTTTAATGCAAATTACTGCGCACTCACATTAAACTTTTTGCTTTTATTTCACAAAATAAAAGATAGGAAGGGAAAATTCTTGAAGAAAGTAAATTTAATATCAAAAAAAAAAAATCTTTTAAAAGAAAAAATTGAACAAAAAAAAATGCGAATAGATATTTTTGGAAATTACATTACATTCGTAAGATAATTATAATACATTTCAGCTTATTTATCTAAAGCATTATAATTGGCTGTGTTTTAATTTAAATCAATCCTCTGTTTTAAAATGTTACTAAATGTTTAATTTTGGCTTTATATTTTAAATGATATTGAGTATCTATCCAATTTTATTTCTTTTAAAACAAATGGCTCCTTTCCAAATCCTTAAAGGAAATAATTAAGAAATTTAAGTTGCTACATCTTGGGGAAAATTAATTATTTTGAATTATTTGATATAAAGTTAAAATTAATTATTTTTGGTTCTCACCTACCTGATTAAAAAATTATTAGAATTATTCATTAAATTTTCATAGAATAGGCAACTGAATTCATCAAATTGATGATTCATTCGAATGTTTGCTAATTGCATTGAATGTTTGCTAATGTTCTTTGTATTCTTTCTTTCTTCTAACAGGAAGATCTTGTTTAATATGTCAATGGGAAGGTATGTTGGTGACTTCAGATTCGAGACCTTGTTCCACCTAAGAACTGACGCATAAGAGGGTTTAGGGCATGTTAAATCAGTTACACCCTCCCGCTGGTATATGGAAGCGTGATGTGGAGGAGACAGCTTGTCGTCCTCGTCGTCTGACAGTGATTCAAAATTACGAGGTCCATCCCAAAAATTACTCTAGTTTCTCTTTAACCTAGGATTCAAGGTCTAGGAAGTAATGGTATAAAGTAAGAACAAGTTGAAGAAGTTGCAACTACCGTTATGGATCAGGCGATAGCTAATAGCAGGGTACCAGCAATAGACGTTCATTATCACAACAAACATATATCCAGTTCCTGATGATGCAGAAGGTATTTCGCAAGATCCTGAAATTTTATCCGTATAAAATAACATCCATTAACTCATGATACTGATCTGAATCTTGGCAATTACTGGTTGTAATTGCCACACTTGAAAGCGTTGAGTATCAAGGACATGTTTCTGATATTCCAACTTGTAAAGATTAAGTAACGTTACATGCCACGCGAATAAATGCCGATATGCTGTGAGCCACAGTCGAAATGTTTTGAACATCAAATGGGTGCGCAGCTTGAGCCAAATTTGTAAGTTACTATAGTAAGCGCTTTTCACTGGTTTTCCACTCATTATGCGCTCGCAGCGCCAGAATTTCTCCTATGGACGTTTTTTTCGTTCTTTTTTCTGTTTGAGGAATGGAAATTATTTTTGATGGATAGAAATCACATACTTTAATGTGTATGGTAGCCAAACTTTGTAATATTTCTTCCAGCATATAGCATGCGATAAGGCATCGGACACTTCCTATTATTTTTAGAACACCTTGAACAGATATATATATATATATATATATATATACAACCATAAGAGCATTAAAATAATTAAAACCCATTTCCTGAGACAACAAAAATTAAAACGAAACTAATTAGGTCGAAATCGAAATTAAAATTTAATTCGGAATCAAATGAAATAGAGCCTATTAATAAAATAAATCTAATTTTGATTCGGTTGTGTTCCTTTTTGCTTGACTTATTTTGTTAATTAATATATATATGTCCTCTTTAAATGTAAAAAAAAAACAGATATTTTAATGTGTATACAAAATGTGTATATTTCAAATGATTATTACACCTTATCACTGCTTCTCGACTGGATATACAAATATTTACTTGCTAATTTAAGCTCATTTACATAATAATGTATCATAATTATTCCCCTTACTTAATTGAATAATCTCAATAATAATAATTTTACAAAACTGAAACTAATTTAATCTCGGAATGAAATTACAAGTCAGTACTGTTGAAGTTCATTTTGCATGGAACACACACACGCACATTTTTTTTTTCCTACTCTACTTTCTAAAAGTTTTCCCAACAGCAGAGGCAGTATCCATTACATAATTAGAGGTCAAAATAAGCCTAATTACTTATTTGAGCATGTCCATGTAATGATATCTATTGGTTTGTTAATTAGCTATGGGTCCTCTATGAATAAGAACTTTGTTACAAAATATATTTTAAAAGGCAAGTACTTCCTTTGTTTAGCCGGACGCCGAACAACAAAGCTGTCAAAAATTGAACTTCTGTTATTTACCAAATTTGAGTGTCCTAAGTAATTAGGGGTATTTTGTTTGACCTCTTTGAAAAGTTTGGAAGGAATGATAGTGGCTTCTAATTAGCTGAATTCGAGATAGAAAAAATGTCAGAGACGAGATGTATAAACCAATTACTGAGTCATTTTTGTTGCATAGGGTGATTGTTTATTTATAGCATAAAGATGCCTCGATTACGTAATACAGAGAAAAGGCTAATAGGCGTAAAAATTAAATACATCATAAGTCTTCAGCCATTTCAAAACAAGAAAAACGAATATCACAAAACTATATCAAAAAGGATCAATTAGGGAAAAAAATTCTAATATTCCTTGTGATGAACATAATTCAATCTTTTTTTTGTTTGTGAACTCATTCACCAATTTCTGCAAACACGGCCGAGATACGTATTAATTATGATATCGAGCAAGGAAAAAACATGGAGAAAACGCATTTAGAAAATCAGTAGAGGAGGACAATAGAGGTTTTTGGAAAATTATAAGAATGTGGAGCATACGGGCTTTCGTCATAGCATTTCATATAATCTTAAAATGTAAGATTTGTATATAAATATATTAAGAGAAGTGAATATATTTATACAAATATATTAAGAAGAATAAATATTTTTCCATACTGTTCAAAATTTGAAAACAGGTTATTTTGTCAGGCTTATTTCAATTCACGTTATTTAATCCTTGGCTATAATATGGGGATGTTATGACCTCAGAAATTTTGTTAAGGCATCTTTGAAACTAATCTGCCTGTGGAACTTATGTTTCTAAGCGTTGAAGGAAAATGTTAGAGAATTGCAATAAATGCTTGCATTAGACATAAACTTTCAAAAATCTACTAATTTAACATTCAGCTGTGTGCCATCTACAAGTGCAATACAATGTGACGCACAATAGCACAAAGTAAAAAAAACTCTTATTTTCATCATGTGAGAACATATTGTTTTCGCTTGATGTCTTTTGGAGTCTCAAAATGCGAAGACAACAAATTTGCTGAAGCCACAAAACATGGTTACATATTCGATATTTATCCCTTTAAAAAAGTAATTGGGAGTCGAATTTTATAGTATAACTTTTGAAAACCTATCGTCTGCTAATGTAGTCTTATTTTGGAGTCGGCTTTAACAGTATGGTTTTTTCATTATCTATCGTCTGCTAATGTAATTTTATTTTGGAGTCGACTTTCATTGAATAACTTTTGAATTACCTATCGTCTGCTGTTATTTCTCTCTTGGAAATCACAGTGTTATTGCCTAACTTGTGTAACATTTTATAAAAATAAACAAAACAAATAAAAATATTTTTTGTTAAATCGATAAAATTTGTTGGTTCAGAGATAATTTCAACTAAATAAAATAAGAAAATAATCCAGAAGTTTGTCACATTTGGCAATTTATAGCCAAAAAAAGTTACAACCTGATGTCCAAATTATATATTCACCGAATATCCTTACAGTTTTTTAATTAATTTTATTACCAGTTTAAAATGGTTTGAAACAATCACGAGACAGTAGGATTACGCGTGTCGATGGTTAGATAAACGATGGGTTTTTCCATCTCAAAATCGGTGGAGCTCCAAAACTTTATTTGCCAACTAAAAAAATTGAAAATAAAATAAAAAAAATTATCCTTTTATATATAGAGAGAGGCAGATAGAGAGGGAGAGAGGGATAGAGATTTTTCATGAATGTTTAATACCAGTTTGAACTGATTGACAAATTAATTAAGGCAAATAATAACTTTAAAATTAATAAAGTTCTCACCTGGTAACTTGAAATTTGTGACAGTAGATTTCATCTCTATTTCTTATTATTTTCATTTTAATAAAAATTTATTATTTTTCATTTTAATAAAACTTAAAACTTTAAAACTGTTAACCATTTTACCTTCCCTTAACATCGCCACAACAAGAAGGTGTTCATTAAATATTTGCAGAACGTTGGGATTAAGCTTGATGCTGCCCAGCTAACGCTTAAAAAGTTTTAAATTTCCTTGTTCAAAAAAATGAACATGCTTTAGCAAACGTTTTTAATTTCTTATACAAAAAATATAAAACGGAATTATCTTAATTACCAAACAATTCAAACTCGATATTTTGACGTAACTCCAAGTTTCAAACTTCCAGAGCCTTAAAAACACGTATTTAAATTATGTCTGTCCATCTGTCTATAATAATTCAAAAAGGCTTTGAACAAAACAAAGGTAGTGTGGTATATTACCTTCATATCAAATTTGTAGACTTTTATCAAATTTTGAATGAAATCCACTCCCAGAATTTCTGACTATCTGAATACAAATGAACAAGTGAAAAACGGAAAATGCTACATGGATAAAATGTGGTACAGTTTTAACATCTAAAATGTAGATCAGTATGAAATGGAACAAAATCTTTTTTTTTTTGTCTTGACAGTTTGTTGATCTGTATTTTTTGTGTGCTTTTTAAATGGAATTATTTAAAACCATAAAACAACTTAGTTAAATGAAAATTGATTTACAGTTTTAATATCTGAAGTGTATATTCTTATCAAATTCTAGTGTACATTTGTCTGTAATCTCACAATCATGTGAAACTCGGTAACCCCTAAGTACAATGACTTAAATAAATGAAATTTGGCATACGATTTTGAGATAATTATTGTAGTTCTATGTGAAATTTTGGTTTCTTTCGACAAAAAAAAAATCAAATATATATATTCGATTTACTGGTATTGGCATGTATCATCATTAACAATCAAAATCGTCCTCTAAATTCTGTAAAAACTCTAGATTTGTATTTCTTAACTTTTTTTTTGCTCATGCCGCTAGTTTTCACTAGTAATAACTAATATCGCTCATTTTTCGCTAGTAATAACTAATAGATAATAAGTTATTACTAGCGTCGTTGCCCGTGCTATAGCGTGGTATAAGAAGAAAAATTAGCTTTAAACTTATCAGTAATCTAGTTTCCACCCGATATGAGTTGGGCAGGCTACGCATCATCAAACAAACATAAAATAGTTACAAAACAATTTTTTATAGAACGAAGCTTTTTGGCATTTAATGTGTTTCGATCAAGATTGGATTTTCTTCTTTTGGGCATAAAGAGATTTGAAACGCTGTTTAAAATCAGACGTAAACAAAGAAAACTATCACATATGCATACCACAGTTCTTGCTATTTGCACATGCACAATTTTAGGTTTTCGCACATGCTAGGAATAATTAAAAACGCAATTATAAAGCTCCTTTTTCAGTTTGATAAACTAAATGTACTAAAATCTTTCCTCATAATTTCTCTATAAAAGTAAATATCTCCAGTATCCATTAATTATTTCTCGAGTTTTTGGGGTTCAAACATACAAACGCTTTCAGGAGATTTCATTTTATACTATGTATAGGTACAAGGAAACATACTACTCTCACATATTGTATTCTGAAAATGCTAACCTGAGCGCATCTGTTATTCACGGCTTTGCTTGAATTCCCCAAATTTCATGCAAGGATAGAGAATAACATCTCCAATCAGAGGTTATGCAAGAAAATGTTTTTTAGGGTGGTAGACCACTCCCAAATGTTTTTCTTAGTTATTTTTTCAAACTTCCTTTTTTGTTTGTTTGTTTCTTCAAGCTCTGAAATATAGTCTAGATATTTCGCTCTCTTGATTAATAATTTTCTCCTTCTGTATTATGAGCCGAAATACTTTAATTATTCCGAGCAAAAATATTGAACAAACCATACATAAGACCGATTAAATTATAATATATTCACCTTCTGATGATCCAGCTTTATTCTAGCGAACTACTTTAATTAATCGAGTTTTATTTTAAGCAAACAATCTTCTTACCCAAATTACATAAGAAAATCTGTTAATTTTATAAATAGATTTAAAAAAAATACCACAAAACATTGGCAATATTAAACATGCTGTTGAATTATAAAATAATTATAATTCAATAACATTTATTTAATTAATATATAAATTAAATGCAATTATGAAAATGAAATTGAGTTTTTAAAGGAAAAGAATGTTTAGAAATGTTTAAGAATTCATCCTTTTTTCTGCTGTCTTAGATCTACAAATTTAACCTCGAGATAAAATAACACATCTGGTTAATAACATAGATATAAAAATGGAAAGGAAAACAGAGGTATTTAAGTGCGTTCAATTGATTATCTTTTGCTATTAAATTAAATGGTATTTAATTTAATTTTAGATGTAGTTACTAAAAATTCTGTAATTAGATGCATAATTTCCATCATTATTTTGATTAACAAGGTTAATAACCATTTCTATTGGATATTACGAGAAAATGAAAATATATATTTAAAAAATTTGAATCTGAGTAATTTACTATTTGAACCCACGTTTTAAAATCCATGAATTTAATACGTATTTTAACTAACCTTTAGACATGTTTAAGACTCGATTGAAGAAATGTCAATCGCAATCTTAAGGCCTTATCACACGGTGAAATTTCGCCAACACTTTTCCGTTTCTACCCTCAAAAACCGGTCAAGCAAGTTTCATAATCGAAAACTTTTTCGAACAAGCTCGAAAATGTTGTCTGAAATATTGCCCGCAAACGAAATTCAACCAATCATGTGAAACTTTGAAGTGACGTCACTTTCCTTGTCGTTTGCTGACGGAAAGTGCCGAAGATATTTTGCCGTGTGATAAGGCCTTCAGACAGATTGTAATACCATCGCTGTCGCAGGGGGACAGAGAATGTTGAGTAAATACTTTACTCGTTTGATTAGGCTATAGTCTCAACTCTCCTGAGCACCCTTCCTACAGGATACTGATACGGCCAAATTTAAAGGTGTGGATGTTAAATTGAATTAAATTGAAAGGGATATTGCTGTTGGTTGTTCGGTAATATTCAATTTTTGAATAATACTGTATGTTTTGTTATTGCCGCTGCGTATCCCCCTTGGATAAAACTCCAATTCAAACCAAGTTAGATATCGAGGAAAAAGGGATGCCCTGACTTCTAACGATAATGACCCCTGAGCAGGACCCGACTTAGTTTAATTCGGGCTCGGGACAAAAACTGCTTTGGGACCTTTTCTAATTTACTAATTTAGTAATGAAGAACCATTCATAGAAGTGCTTAGAACTTCTCTATGGTATTTTTCCATTTGGGGGCCCTTCTGATGGGGGCACAGCTGTCTTCTATGCTTCTACCCCTGAGCATCCGAGGGCAGAATTCTGATTTTAGCTTATATGGAGATACACATAAACTAACACTCACACACTCACTTACACAATCTCTTTTCAAATAAAGGCTCTTTCACAAACTTCATAGCTAGATCACAGGGTAAAGAACAACCATGCTCGAACTAGGATTCGAACCCTGTAAGCCCAGATTAAAGGGAAGACGAGCGACTCCTAGGTCAGGACGCCGGCATGCTGCGCATTTTGAAATATAGTTATGAAATATTGCGAATTTTCATTGAAAATGTGGGATTACAATAAGTTTAAAAAAGCAAGGAGCTTTTATTTCAAAGGAATATCCGTTTCAAAGAATATTTTATCATGAAATTATTTTTAAAAATTAAAAGTCAAAACAGTTTTTTGATATTCCGCAAGAAATCGAATAAAAATTGATATGACATTCAGTTTTTAATTTTTAATTTTATTTTGATCTACAGAATTGGGTGAAAAACCAAATAATTCAATTTTTATACGCACGAAAAAAAAATCTTACCCAACTGGCAACAATGGTGAACAGATATAAAAGCACAAATGTCGACGGGGCTAATCTTGGGAGTAATCACAAAGAAAAATATATATGTATTTCTGTAAATTTTAAATGTGGTGGAATATATTGAAGTGGCGTACAACTGGTGCTAATCTACGAAGGCCACTGACAATGCTTGGGGCGATTAGGGAAGGTGGCAAAAAAAAAAAAAAAAAAAAAAAAACCTAAGTTTCTTTAAAATAATATTTTACCTTTTCAAAATCATTGATATTCTTTTTTTGGTGCCCAGAATGATTCCAAAATACTGCAAGGTCTCTGAAGGAGGCTTGATAGCTTTTTTTTTAACTCTTACGTTGCCGTGATCTGGCTTAGGCGGTTACGCATCTTTCCAGTGTTCTGGCATACCCCCCATGTCATATCGGGGGCTGTGGTGCTGGGCGTTTCGGGTCCGATTCCTGGTTTGGGCATCGTTGTTTTCAACTCTGAGTCCTACCTGTGGAGTGTGTGGTAGAGGGCAAAGGCCTCTACCACACGCTCACAGATAGAACGAGGTAAAAAGGGGTTGATCAAGAGAGTGTGCTAGAAACGTCTTCATGTGAGTCATAAATCACACATCTGCCCCTTGGGTTTTCAGGGGCCCTTGCCCTCAGAGCCTACTGTACACTCGGCTAAAGGTATCCGATTACGTTGAAAACACTGGTTATCAATTTTCAACCACATTGGCCAATTTTTTTATTGTTATTTCTTGTAGTTCAGACTTTTCTTTTTCCAAAACAGTTTATTTTTTCTAGTAAAAAGAAAGTTTATTTTATCATGCAGGAGAATTTTAAGCAAAACATAATTTTTGCTAAAATTTGACTTTAACCTCAATTTTAATTTTCATAAAAATTCTCCTTCATTAACATGATATCTCAAAAATTAATAGAGGTATTTAAATAAAAATTTTAGCATTGTGTTTTAAATAATATGAGCAACGAAATGATACAAAATTTTTAATGTTGGTGAAATAATTCTTCATTTATAGGTATTTTTAGAAAAATTTATAGAAAAAATTAATATAAACGAATACTGTTAGGCATAACTTTTTTTTCTTCTCAATATTTTTCTTATATGTTGGTTCATTTCATTCATCATTATATTCTATAACTTGTGTTCTAAGAAAAATAGAATTGCTGTATTACAATTTTGTGAAGAGTGTTAACCGGTTTGATTACATTTCACTAAAATTTACTACAAATTTTCCTACTTCTCAAAATATATGATATTTTCAAATAATTTTTTGTATTTACAATGTTTATAATTGACAATATACCTAAAAATCATAAACAGTTTTTAAAAAATCCAATTTTTCAAAAAATTTCCTTTGAACTTATTCCGATACATCAAATCACTGACAGTTCTTCAGCGGGCTTGTAAAGTACCAAAAATAGCTAAAACAGTAATTTCTATAAAATAATGATGTTTGTTTTGTAGCCTCCTAAATATAAAATAAAATATTAATATTGTATAAAATTTCCTAAATATCGTGAATTTTATATTAAAAAGATACGAATTATTTGTGTTTTAATAGGGATTAAATCAACTAAAAATTAGGTTTGCAATACATGGATTTCAGACAATTAAAATCCTGAACATCATTTTTATCGTAACAGATAATTTATCATTGGAATTTTTGTCACTATATATCACCTACTACAATAATTATAGTGGAAATTCATGAGGATTTGATATTCCCAGTTGAAATAATCCATCACTGCTATATTCAATACACCTTCAGTCACCCGGTATATAATAGGAAGTTACATTGTTAAGTAAGGGAAAAAAAGAATATTAATTCTATGAATGGTCTAGGGAAAACAGACTTATATATTTCAAATACAGGGGAAAACATTCTCGTGTTTCCCTATCCAAATCCTCCTCATTGCTACAAAAGTTGGCGGTTTTTCCCTTAGAAGTATTTTCTTCACTTTGAGATTGGTGAATATGTTAAAAAGTCGAGTTTTTGCGGAACTGTTTTAAATTTTTTAAAAAGGAAATTAAGGTTCTTATAAAACTGATAAAATTTTGTAGCTAAGTCTTTATAGTAATATTTAAAGTAATATTTGTATTTACGTATGTTTTATATATATATATATATTTCAAATTTTTCTTTTTTGTTTAATTATTTCTTAAAAAGTTTATAATTCCTTAACTAGAGAATAAGTAATCTATTTATTTAGAAATATTTTATAGTTAATTTAATAATTCCCAAAGTGAAAAAAAATTAAAAATTTTATATTATTTTTCAATTGGACCTCAATATTAAAGGAATGGATTGAAATATTCGTATTTTTTAGTTTAATTAGATAATATATTTCATAAGCCATATATAAAATACTAAGCAAACCATTTCATACATCTCGAAAATAGAAGATTTTTTGCTTTTTACCATTTTTTTAGCCCCCCCAAAAGGCCATTTTTTTCCAATTTTTAGAAATTATTATGTTTTTGTTTCATAGATATTTTTTCAATCTTTTTTTACCTAAGTATTAAAAAATGTCACTTTTTCCAAAAAATAATCTCAAATGTAGTCGGATACCTTAAGATTGATAAAAAGAAGCAGAAATGGTCACCCTGAATCTTTTTCAAATGCGAAGTTTACTATACTACTTCCTCTACAAACACACATAGCGACAGTAAAAATGATGTATCAGGGCCAAGGATTACAGCTGAAAATGATCATTGGAAAGGTGTTTATTTTTATTACCAGGAGCATTTCGTACTTCATTGTATAGTGAAGAAAAATGAGTACACACTTTGAAAGCATTTTTGTTGGATCGATTAATATCAAAATTTGGCTCAAAATTAAAATTTTAGCATCAGATCAGATGCAAAATTTTATTGCATTTGATTTATCACATTTACATGCTTACGAATGCATAGACCAACAGACTGTAATTTTTGATTAATTGTATTCAAAAATTTGATACACTTTAGATCTTAAAACTGTATATTATTATATTATTGATTATTTATTTATGTTACATTTTGTAGTCATATTGTTTTTTCATTCGGACAGACAGACAAATTTCCTTTATGTAGATTCCAGTCAAAATTTGCTATAAAATCTACAAATTGAGAATAGTTTCGTAATTTCATCCGTGTAGCTTAAAGCGCTTTTGGATTATCGTTTACAACTGTATAGACATAATTTCTAAAGTGTTCTTGTCAGGTTCGGAGGTCGGAAGCGAGGAAATTCATCGAAATATGGCGTTCGAATTGTTTTGTAGATGACGACATTTTCTCTTTGTTTACTTCACATACGAAAAAATGAAAAGGCCGCCGAAATTTGAAACTGAGTTTAACATCTTTTTTCATTTATATGTACATCCGCTTTGGAACCTCTTAAGTAGAACTTTCCACGAGCCCATTTCTCCAAAAGAATTCATGACCCAAAATGGCCACCCCCTATACGGTTGCTTTTGCTCTCCTATCGTGCTGAGCTCTGTCTTTCGGATCCCTTGAGAATCCTGGATCCACTGCTGATACATCCCTCAGGGTCCTGTACAATATGATGGATGGGTGGGTCCTCTTTCACATCAGGTGGCGAGCCCCACCCTCCTCTTGGAAGCCACACCAAACGATATTTCCTTCCACCCCCTACACGTGTAGTTTTTTCTTCTTGATCCTCTTCCTTTAATTTTTTTTTTGTTCTTGTCCTTCATTTATTCGACTCAATGTTAGGGGATGGCACGCACAGAAAAGTCACTCGCGGGAATAACAGACGATAATTTCATGGTGCCCGCTCAACTCTCCAGGGGTTGGCTGGACTCGGGGGATTACATTCCTACCTGGCCGTCCTCGCTCTTTTTTATATCGATTTTTACGCGTCCCCTGCGACACGGCTGTGTATCTATGGCTGAAAGATAGCGGCTTATATGTGATGTTTCCTATATAAAATTCGACGTCCAGTTACCGTTCCTGGGTCGTTTAGTCCCTCGCTTGCAGAGGCAGTTTGTCCTCTGAGATGACCTTCGCTGACTGCGGGCTTGCGAAATGACCTTTTATGTCCAAATTTTTGCAGAAAGAGATGATCGGGGCGTTTCAGGAGATTGCTAGTGTTCCGTGATGACTCTGCAATGTTTATTCGATGATTTTATGGAACTGCAGAAGACTAGACCTTTTTTTGTCTTATTTATTATTGAGAGGTTTTTAACCCCCTGGATATTTAGTGAGTATATTCTTGATGAGAAATTAACTATGGACATTAATTTATTATTTGTCTTTCAGTTGGCTGTTTTTTTTTCCTTCAAAATATTAGAGACTTTGCACAAAAATTAAGATAATTCCGATTAGCAGATAACAAGATTTTACTGTACTCCCTCAATAATCAAGAATCTACTTTTAAAAAAAAATCCAAAATATTTCTTTATTTCAGCTTTTTTATTATTAATTCAAAGTTGGGTTTTTTTAAAAATTCAAGATCAAGTGTTTTCATTTTTTTTTTTCAAAACTTTCTTTAAGAATTTTTATTTATTCATTTGGAAGTTTCAATTAAGATGTGGGATTACTTTCGAATTTTTAGATCTCTAGACACCGCTCATGCACATTATTTTTTTTTAATATAAAATTCTTGCAATTCCGAGTTTTTGCTTAATATATATCAATTAAGCAGATACCTCTATTTTATAACAATCTTTTAAGAATTCGAACTGTCACTCTGGTTTATGAGAAAATGTTCTTAGCTTTAAGAGAAAAACTCGGGCGATTTCTGAGCTAATTTCTGAATCTGAGTTATGAGATGTTAATCAGATTAAAGTCCCGTTTTGAACATTAATATTAACCAGGAGCCATAGCCAGAAGATGAGGATGAAATCAGACAGGTATGGACCAAAACATCAGATATAACTTGTAGCAGTCCTGAATACGTACCGTCTTTTTAGTGGAATCGGTTTTTGAACCTCTTTTCCCTTGGCCCCATGGTCGAGTTCTTTCCTCTTTGACACTGCACCTTTCGAAAAAAAAATCTGTTTTTGATTTTTTTGATATATTAAAATAATATATCACATTATTTTCAAATCTGCTTCCCTGGGTGTATATCACAGGTGTAGAAGACTGCAAACCCTGGAAGGTCTTAGCAAAATCAAAAAGGGGAAAAGGGACCCTTTTCCAGTAATAACTGACTTTTGTAGCAAATCTTATTTCACTATATCTTCACGTTGTTTAGCTACTGGGTTCACATGCAAATGGGTATTTTTTTCTAAATCAATCTTGCCCAAATTTTGAAGAAAATCACGACTTCATATAAAATTTTCTCTGTTTAGCTCAACATATTTGCGAGTAAATACGTTCCCAGACAGATAAACATAATTCCCAAAATGTAGCTTTCGACAAAAGATTTGGAGATTCATGAAATTCTTGATTACAAACTTTTCGACAATCATAATTCTTTGTTTTCATACATATGTTATACGAGAAAGTGAAAAAGAACGCCACCTTGTATTAAAATGAAAATTAGCATTACACAGATAAATTCTGAATTCTTAATAATGAATTGTTTACATCAGATATAGCAAACCAATGGTATGTATGCCGTTGATGGCACTCCACCGATCAGAACGGTTTGTATGCGACTTTAACTGATAAACTAAACTTGTCCAATTCGATAGGTTGGAAATTGCAGAATCTGAAATGCAGCTGATTGATTTCTAGTCTAGTTTGATAAGAATTCAAAAATTTATTGAAACAAGAAAAAAAATTGGAATTGATTGAAACAGAAAGATTAGCAATTAATATATGTAAAAATTCCAGTAACGATATTTTGGAAACATGGAACTCGATTCCAGATACATTTAACTGTTTGGAAAAGCTGGATCACACTATTTTAACTATATTTTCATCTATTAATGCCTACGAGTCACTATTTTCAAAAATGAATAACATTAAAATTCCCTCAAAAACCATTTGGTAGATGACTTTAAGTCAGCAAGTATTTTTCTATTAGCATCAATCTTAATATAAGCGATTTGTCATCAAATCCGTAACAGCAAAAGTCATGCTAATGTTGCTTTAATTTGAATTACATGTATAACTAAAACATTTTCTACTATGTAGTGCAAAATGCATTGTTTTCATAATAAATAAAATGTTTTGAGTAGTTAATACTGTTTTCCTAATACTCACTAATCGAAATTATTTGACGGCACTTAACTCATTAATTATTTCTTTAGAAAGAAAAATGGCACGTTGAGCCATTAAGGTTCATCACCCCTGGTTTACATAAACAAATTCTATTCCTTATGCTTTCTTCATTATATGTATGTAGATAACAGTTTTTTTTAAACGGAATTTATGGCCAGAGTGTTTTGAATTACCATTGTCGTCTGCTTCTTATTTACTATAGTTTTTTCCCTAAACTGATCAGATGGCTCGAATCCTTTATTGTTTTAGATGTTGGCATACTGAAATAACAAACACTCACCTCTTTACGTACAGGAGAAAAACCACCTGCGTTCCAATCACCTACAGACTATAGCGAACCCCAAGCAGAACAATAAAATTTCGGTGGCCGTAACCCCAGTGTTCCGTTCTCATCCGTAATTGCCCCATAATGAGCACGATATCGTGAAACGTTAGAGACAGGAATGGGTGTTACAGAACCCCCTAATGATTGGCTATTGATACTCGATGCGTGCTGCCTGATCAGTGTTGCCTGATCACGAGAATGAATTTAGCGCCACACAAAAGAAAAGAATATTGTTTCTGATCGAAACATGTTGCCAACGTAATAACATTAATAATGCAGTGGGATCGTTTGATTCATTTGTCTTTTTTTTATTTTTTTATCCGCTTCTTCATCATCCGTTTTTGGCAGCGTGCGACTTCCACCAGAAGAAGAAAGAATGCGATGCAAATAGGTTTCGTGGAACAAGAAGTATCGTTTGGTCGATGGAATGCTGTTCTATTTTACGGAACGCGTTCGAACTTCCTTGATCGTTTGGCAAGAATATTCCATTGTGTTCTTTTTTTTTCCCCATTCTTTTTGAGGGGTTAAGGATTGCGCAATCGTACCAAAATAGATTTTAGTAGATTTTTTTCCCCTCAATTGGTGGGGAGATAAAGTAATTTGTTTTCATGGATTTTTTTTTTTGGTGCTCGTTATCAATGATTTGATAAATAATGCATATTGTGATTCAAATGGGTGTAATAGTGTTTGGAAATGGATGGGATTAGCATAAACTAATAAAAATACCGATAATGACTGTGGTGTAAGGCTATAAATTCCGATAGAGAATTTGAAAATTAACTTCTTCCTGGTTCTAATCATATAACAGTACATTACGAGGTGCTTTCAAATGCAAATGAGATATTTGAATGCGTAAATATATGAAAATATTTATTTCATGCGTTATTATAAGTATATTTATGATTTATTTTGTGGCATTTACGGGATGTGTCGTATTATTAAAGTTTTTTTTTACCATTCAGATCTTTGTTGTATTTTTTTTAAATATATTTTTATTCGAACTTGACTCTAAAAACAAACTACTTTCTTTCAAAGCAATTTGCGAAATAAAAAAAAAATAATCCGGAATTTCGTTATGGATTATGCTAGAGCTAATTTAGCAAAAAAAAAAAAAAAAAAAAAAAAAGCTAGAATAATCTCTCCTAAAATTTTTCGCATACTTTATACAAAATTTCTTAGCATAAATTATGCATCATAAAATGAGCCATCTTTCATAAAATTATGCATCTTCATCAGGCCGAAAATACTTTCTTGACATTAGAGTACAATAACTATAAAATATAGAATCTTTGGCCTGAATCTAGCATTTTTATTAGAGGAATAATATTTTGTACGCCTATTTTGCCGGACGATTGACACAAAACTACAGTTATAGCCACAAGATGATATACCGAATTGATTTGAATCATCGCGTTTATAAATTATTGCTCTTACATGCAAGCGAACAAATAGACCGATAGACAGTCTAACATTTGAAAGATTTGAACAACCGGCCAGGTAGATTCTTAGTCAATGGATATCGTCCAAAATTTTATCAAAATTTACATATTTTAGTCTTAATTTATATAGCAAATTTCACTTGTCTAGATCGAAACATTTTTGAGTTATCCTGTTCACAGATAGACAGATTTAATGCCAAAAGTGTAGTTTTTGAATTCAAAGAGATTTCAAAAGTGGAGATTCGTTAAAATATCGACTTAAAATTTTTAATGATTACAATACTTTATTTATGAGAAAATAATCAGTTAAAATAGTAATATTCAAAATACTAACTATGAAAGCGGAAGCCTGCTATAAGAGCGAAGGTTAGTTAGAGGTTAATAATGATTCAATAATATTGATTTTGTGGCCATTCAGCATCGTATAACTGCAAAATAGGGCATCAATGCAACTAATAAAATAATTTGAATTTAAAAATAAATGTCTTCTGCTCACATTTGTTTTTCTATTTTATTAATAATTTAATAATTATGACAACCAACTTTGTTGAATTACATTTTATCCCATCAAGTTATATTATTTTAAATTATAATTACAGAATAAATAAAACAGATTTCTGATTACTTATCTATGCACACAAAGTATTGAAATTAGCTGGCCAACAAATTTTGCAAATTTAGTTCTGTTGAAGTTTAAAGCTGTCAAAAGGCTTTATTTTACAAAATTTCTCGAAATCTTATATCAGAAAAAGTCAGACAATCATTAAGGATACATGGAAAATTAAATTTTGAACCGAAATCAAAAGTTTTGGTATCAGTGTCTTATGGCTGGGATATTCCGTCAGGATTTTTCAACGATTCGAATGTGCAATGAAATACTATATTTTAGACAACTATCAAAACATTAGATTGATGGAAGGTAGAAAACAGCGAATAATATTTTTTATTTTCAGTTTCTTCGTTTGATTTCATTTATTTCAAAATAAAGCCTTAATTTAATGTTAATAAATTAAATAAATGGTATTAAATAATGTCTGAAATCCATATTTACTTTAAAATTAACATTTATAGATAAATCATTAAAATTTATGTTTACTTTAAGATTAATATTCATTATTAAATTATTATAATAAATTTTCAAATTAATTAAACACCGCTGACTTTTAAAAAGAAAAAGCCAATGCTGTTTGCATCAAAATTAATATTTCCTAGTTATTAAGAAGGCTCTAATTTATTTTCAAAAAGTATTTAAAATATAATAATTTAATACTTTAGAGAGTGGCAATTCTAAACAATACATGTTATCATCCGGCCAAATTTAAATTACAATTCCCCTCCTCTATTTTCTAACACTACAAAAAGCAAATTTTGGCACATCACTATATATAAATACATGAATGTTAAATCAATGAATGTTGTTTTATCCATTAAATCATCGGGAATGGTCTTCTTTAAAGTTTCTTGCATATTCATCAACAAAGGTCTTATCATTTTTCCTGTGAATAAAATTGATTTTGAGTAAAACTTAAAATACCTTGCATCGCATTGGTGAATGTTAGTTATAAAAAATATATTTTTGGAGTAGGTTCTAGCATTTTTATTGAATCTATTTCTAAAATATATGTTTTACATACCATTTTGAAGAACAATTGACACCTAAATTTAACATAGAACTTATGTTAATAACTGTTGTCACAAGAAAACAAAACAATAATTGTAATCAGAAGAAAACAAAACAATAATTGTAGTCACAAGAAAACAAAACAATAATTGTAGTCACAAGAAAACAAAACAATAATTGTAGTCACAGGAAAACCAAACAATAATTGTAGTCACAAGAAAACAAAACAATAATTGTAGTCACAGGAAAACAAAACAATAATTGTAGTCACAAGAAAACAAAACAATAATTGTAGTCACAAGAAAACAAAACAATAATTGTAGTCACAAGAAAACAAAACAATAATTGTACTCACAAAAAAACAAAACAATAATTG
>JAPMOQ010059908.1:3312255-3334143 GCA_026543055.1 Argiope trifasciata
TATATACACAACCATAAAAGCATTAAAATAATTAAAACCCATTTCCTGAGTTCACAAAAATTAAAACGAAACAAATTAGGTCGAAATCGAAATTAAAATTTAATTCGGAATTAAACGCTAAAAGTTCATAAAATGAAATAGAACCTATTAATGAAACAAGTATAAATTAATATAATTAATAAATTATGTAACTGAAACAAAAACCAAACTAATTACGGAAACGAAACTAAAATTGGAATCGAAACTAAAAATTATTTCGGATTCAAAAAGTTTAAAATTTAAAATTAAAAAAATCAATCATTGTATTTAGTGAGCTCAAATGAAGCTACAACTAAAATACACATGAATCTAAACTAATTAACAAAATAAGCCAAGCAAAAAGGAACACAACCGAATCAAAAGTATAACCTATAGAAAAAGAATGCAGCCTGAAAACTTCTTAATTAATTAATTGTTTGGTTTGTTTTAGTTTTGGTTGAATATTTTTGTTTTATTTGATGATGCTTTGTTTTTGTGATTTTTGCTATTTAAATTGGTATATCTATTTTACCTTAATTTTTGGATCACGAGGGGTCAGTACTTTTGGGCATTGTCCAAGGCCTGTCACAGAAAAAATCCCTTATTTTGAATGCTTGCCTGGGAGTGACCCTTGAAGAAGTTTTCTGGCCGGATTCTTTTCCTATTGGTTGTAATTTTGATTCCGTTGTGTTCCTGTCGATTGAACATCGGAGCCTATTTAGTTGTTCTACTTTCTATATTTTTACAGGGATTTTGAAAAAAAATTCTGACATTTAATCATTTTCCATGGTGTTTACACAGAAAAAGTTTAGTGGCTCTAGATTTATTAGAAGAGATTTCACAATTAATTATATCTAGAACATTAGCTGGTGCTGTTTCGACATCAAGGTAATTAATTTATCATTATAAATAGCTGTCATTCAACAGAAAGAAGATAACATTAGTAAAAGAAACTCCCAAAAGTACTGTAACATATTTTTTACAAAAACTTTGAATGTTGTGTTATTGGATTTACAGCAGGAATGAATCAATTATGCTAAAATTTTTGAGGCTGTTTTCGTTTCACAGCATTTGCTTATCTTCTCATATAAAAAACACTTCATTCGATTTTCGAACCTCGTGCAGAGCCGATACCTCTTCACACATTGGCCCGTAGAAAGGGTTTAAATCCCAATGAAATTGCTGATTTGTTGCGAGAGCTTCCTCAGATTGAAATGGATGTTGGAGAGCAGTCCTGTTCTAATTTAGATTCCGATGAAAACATAAGATTGTGGGAAAGTGACTACAAAGAATCTGAAGAAGTAATTCGTTTTATTATTGTTTTTTGTCATATAAAGGACCATAACATATGATAATTATATGAACTAACATTAAAAAATCTAAAATTAAACCAAACTGAACGGAAGTCCTGTAATTATTTAGTTATTACAGTTATTTTATATATCTTATATCGTGGTTTATAAAAGACACTGGCTGATGTTTAAGGGTTTAATCGAAATCCGGACATTCTAGTGTTAAAATTATAGATCTGTACCCAATGCGAATTATTTAAAAGGAAAAAAATCTTTAAACTATTGGAAGGGCATTATAATTTCGATTTTATTTCTTGTATAGTTTATTAGATATATATTTTTTGTTCCTTTTTCTTAATAAAACGTTAAAGCCGAAGCAGAATTTAAAAATGTAGATTTTCTTAATATCTGTAGCTGCTGAATTTTCAATTAAGCTGTTACCTAGAACCGTTAAGTGAAAGCCGGCCGCGAGTAATTCAATTAAAAAAGTATTTTCCTGACTGCCAAATAGAAAGTTTGTAAAACGTTCACATTTCATTTATAAAATCTACGGAAAATATGAGGCTTCTTTATATTTTACGTTCACTTACTAAGAATTTTAATAAAAACAGAAACATTTGCTTAGACGATATTGCGTATAAAGGTAAATGGCTGGAGTTTGGGGATATAATAGAATAAGAAAAACAAACATGTATTCTCTAAGTTTATATAGTAAAACTATTAGCTTGTTAAAGATTAAAATACTAAAAAAAGTTCTAAAATACGGAACCAAATCTTCAATCTTGTTAAAGAAGAACCTCATAGTGCTGACTGCTTAGGGTTGCAAAATATCTCAATCTGTGACTGACCAAAAACAAATATGAGACTGCTTCTGCGATCGGTGGTGTTAAGAATGAATTTTATGAGGATATACATTCCACTGCGGAGTAGCAAAAGGGCAGGCTGAATAGTCAAACAGCTGGTTAAGCCAGAGTTCCATGAACTCATCTCTTTATACATCAATACTTGGAGACAGCATTTTTATATCAAAACTCACTATTATAATAAGTATTTTCTCACTTCTTATTAAGTACTAAGCGTTCCATTTATCTCAAGCCGCTTAGAATGTGGGCACTGCTATGGTCTAATGGGTTAAAGAAGCCGCGGAATTAAAATAGAAAGTTTGTATTGGTAATTTTTATATGTTTATATATATTGAACTGCATACTTCAAGAATGTTTTTAGAGAAAAAGTAAGTTTAAGAATATAAACTTCACATTTTAACATAACCTTCACTGTGGTACGCTTAAAAAAGCATTAAGCACATCCCCAAAACAATTTGAGAATAATATACATAATGTGCAGTTATAATTAGGAATGACAGCAGCAATTATGATTCACTACACACTGATAATAAAAATGAGAATCGAGCAGAAAGCTGCTCTTTTCCTGTCCCAACTTATATTTTAGACACATCAAGTAAAAGGATAGAAACAGACACCGGTTTCCAGTGCCTTGGCAATGTTGCTAATGTAACACCTTGCTTTCCTTAATTGCTGTAAAAAAATAAAGGAATCCGACTGTCAGGTTTCCGTCGAATAGTACAGAAACCGGATAGCCATTTACGTACTCCTGATTCTTGGGAGTGTACTGTATTTTAAAATTATTTATATTTTTCCAAATTTATTTTTAAAGGAACTACAAAAGCATGGTCGTTTTGAGAAATTTGACATGTTTATGTGTCCGCTTTACCATGGAAAGGAAGTACGATAGCTTCTGAAAATAAAGATCCATGAGCACCCGAGGGCAAAAATGTGACTCCTAGCTCAAATGAAGATGACAATCATTTGCACAACTCCCTTTTACGAAGGGGGGGGGCTCATCCACACTCATCACAGATAGAACACAGGGCTAAGAACAACAATGCCCGAACCAGGAAGCCCAGATCATGGGGAAGACACGCTCCCCCTAATTCAGGACACCTTTTAGAAATTTCCCTTTTTGTATATATAACACGTTCAGTTTATGTTAACAATATTCATTTTTGAAATATTTTGTTTGCTAATTAATCATCCTTTTTCTTTCTTTGTCAATTATTTGTTATTCACATGTCATATGCCCAAATAATGTATGCAGGCATAATTATATAAGCAGATATAAGACATAAAATTAACTATATGCATCTTACTCTATCAAACCATTCAACTTAATTCGTTAACTTCTTATGCTATTGGAAGTAATGCACAGTATACTTTTAATCATCAGTATTCAAAGATAAATAGATGCAAAGGTAGGTCAATATTGTTGATCTCACAGCTTACATAAACAGGCTTTAACAATAAACAAAAGCTACTTTCTTTCGCCTTTCCTCCAAACGTTTACGAATTCATTTCCTAAATCACATCAACAACTTTCCAAATACACACAACATACTTTATCTCATTCGAAATCAAGTATTACATATTCACAAGACATCACTGTCTATTAAAAACATTTACTTATACTATTTCTTTGAACACTATATGTATAAACATTTCCATCAACTACAACATAGCACTCATCAGAAAATAAAGTAGTTCGAAAAAAAATCAACGCACTTTTTCTTAGTATATGTCAATTTTACCAAAGCTTGCACGTGTGCTGACTGCGGAATACCCTTATTAAGGAAGAAAAATGGGCTGGTCTACGGCAGTAACTTGAAATAAAAATAATAAAATGAAAGCTTTTAGCACTTAAGATTTAACACCCGGTATCTGTGAATCTGATCACCAATGGGCTGATCATAAGTAAAGAGGAACTTTCGGAGCAATGGGTCCTTATCGGAACTCGTCACCCAGCCTAAACGAATTATTAAGGAATGCAGATGGAACAAGAAAAAGACCATTTAAAAGCCCATGTAATGTTCTTTCATCATGTGTTTCTAATAGGTACCCACAGGTTGCATAATTTCCCCCAAGGATCTCTTTATGCTCGTCGTGCGTTGTTAATGATCTTGTATAGAAGTATTGACGAAGAAAATGTTATTAAAGACTTAGTTCGAAATGGTAGATAGAATCCTGGAAGAAGGCTGTTTGTACCAATCACTTTTTTCGGCAGATATAATTAATTTAATTTTTTTTTTTATAGATAGATTGTTTCATAGTCTTAAACAATGAATCTGCAAGAGTTTTGAATTTCAAAAAATGTTCTAGATATTAATTAAGACGTTCAGGACAGCTTTTAAGCTAGGACAATGAGTTAAAAGTTGGATCCTAGGTATTAGATGATTTTGCTTAAACAGTAATTAATAACAATAGCGTACATGAAATAGGAATAATTAATAAAAAATAAAATACAACATTTAACTTCACATTTGTTTATATTAGAAATTGAAGTGTTTGCTCCAAAAATTTACACCAACCTAGGAGAATTTGGAGTTACATATACAAAAAAATGTTTGTTTAATGCTAGAAAGGTGTAGCTACTAGCGTTAGCAAACTGTAGCATTATTCAAGAAATGGAACTGACTGCCTCATTAGATTATTACAAAATAGAAGTATCACCTGGTGTTACCACCACTTTCTCCAGCATATTCTTCCTCTTAGGAGGGCAAAATATAAACTAGCAAATACATAAAAATATGTGAAATGATATGTGACTCTAATATATGCACTATATAGGCTACAGCCCGAAAGAGAGAAGTGTAATGATTAATGACACCATTATGTACATTACATAATGATTCATAAAATAAATGTGTGCACATTTTGTTTGTATTTTGTTAGTTTACTTTAAATAAAACAATAATCTAGTAAATTGCATTTATAAAGAAATATTTTTCATAGAGAAAGAGAAATTATGTATTTGGTTGAAAGAAAGATGTAGCTCCAGGATTCCAACACACATTATCCCGAAAATATATTTTTAAGTGAAAATACTGTCATAATACATAGAAACAATTAAGAAGATTAATCAAAAGGAAAATCTTCACACAATTTGGAAATTGAAATTAACAAACATTTTTTATAGCTTTCTGCGAACCTGAATAATTGGAGCTGCCTTCTTTCTACAGTAAACTCTTCAATTCTTTTTTAAATTCAGAAAGGAATTATAATGTAGAAAAGCTACAATGCTCTAAGATAGAACGACTTTCTATAAGAAATTATTCCCTTTAAGAATCCCTTTTTTAAAAAAAACAATGATGTGTATGTATGTGTCTTGATATTGCCAAGGCAGATCGTTTGAAATACAGCTAAAGAATTTGACATATACATATACTTCGGAAGACGGAAATGTAACCATATATATCTAGGAGGGATTTCTTTGAAACCTGAATTTAAATTTGAATTAGTTAAAATGGTTTTAATGTTTAACAACTTAGTGAAACCATGGACATGAAGTTCTTCTAAAAGGTTGGAACTGATATTTATTATAACCAATATTCCCTGCAAACCAATTGAAAACAACATTTAAAATAGGTCACTGATATAATTTACGATAGATTAATTTTAAAGTTAATAAAATAGAATGAAGTTTTTGGTAAATTTGATACATTGAAACTAGACGGATACTTGCGATATTCAACGTTAAAGATTTGGACGATAATTCAATTTTGCATATCGCCAAGATTTCGGCGCTTTTAGTTCGAATTTAAATCCGAGTTACTAGATGAAAATGGCATCTTCTAAAAGATATTTTTTGTTCTTTTAAAATATTTACTTATATTATGAGTAGATATATCAGCCTTAAAAATTTTTTTTAATTACCTCATGAAAGAATTAGCTCTTCGGAATGATTACTTCTTTGGATTGAAGATATAATCAATTTAACCGCCATTTTTTGCAAATGATAGGAGATAGGGCAGGGTTTACAGAGTGTTTCATGATTTGCATGGACTCTTCTATCATATTCTTCCATTTTTAAATTTAGGCGAAACTCATCGATTTGTACATTTGTACAAACCGATGGTTGATGTCCCAGTTTAAGGAAATTTGGTTCGGTTGTTTCTTCAAAACGAGAAAAACCACTATCAATTTTCTAAAATCAAAAATTAATTTAAACATCAGTTTTTTAAAAAAAAAATAAGTGAGCTTTTTTGATATTTTATCTATGGAAAATGTTAAAAATATAATGCTTGTACTATTTTATAATTAAAAACATTTTCTTTTCTTAACTATACTAGTTTCATTTCTCTACAACATGTTTGCTTCCTTTTTGATAAATTTCGATGCACAATTCGCAACAATGATTTTATTGCTTCATAAAATTCAAGCTAATTTCATTCCTCTATCAAAACATTCGATTGCATGTTTTGTCAGTGTTGACATTTAGATAGAAATTTGTTTATTTGGACATTAACTCCAAAATTAACGAACTCCATTTCCCGTTTTATCTCGCAATACATACAGAGTGGTTATAATAAAAATTCCATTTTGAAATGGTCATAAAAAGACAACTACTGGACCAAAAGTATCAAACTTGGTGACAGTTTAAAGGCGGTCATGGGATTTTCTTTTCCTCCAAAAAAAAAAAAAAAGGTTCAAAGTCACCAACAGGGGAAAAATGGACAGTATGCAATATTATTAGGCAAAATTGTACATGAAGACATCGGATTAAAATGTGTTTATCGTTTCTAAAGCTCGTTAAAAAGCATGTTCAAAAGGGTTTTCACCATTTTTCTGAAAGAAAATTAAATCGCATAACTGCATTCTGAATTGTAGCTCTTGGCATATCAGGAGGAATGTTACGTACATGTCGGTGTATTACATCCTCCGTTTCCACTAAATTAAGTAAATTATCACCATAAACAATACTATTGAAAAAATACACACCGAAAATGTTTTGCAATATGCTTCAGAAACGATTCAACAAATTTTAAACCTTTGTTCTATTTTTTTTAATATTATTGATGCAGCTCAAATTCATCACTGGTGGTGAGGCTTTGAACTTCTTTTTTCTGGTAGAAAAGAAATTGACACGACTTCTTATAAATTATTAATAAGCTTGGCGACATTTAGTTGGGTATTTTTCCTTTTATAACCATTTCAAAGGGAAACTTTAATTATAACTATCCTGTAAATGCATGCTTTAATATGCAAGTGCAGTAATTTGTAGTAGGCTAATTACATAATTTTCAGTCTTTTAAATGCCAAGAAGTTTTAAATATTTGTATTCTACAGTTGGGTATAGTAATAATGTAGAAGTTTAGTAGTAATTAATGTAATACATAGCTTAATAGACAGGGGAGTTAATATATCATATAAATAAAATAGTCATTAAATGCAGCTGGCATTTTTCAGTAACCTAACACATTAAAAAATAATACCATCAACATTTATTCTTAAGTTCAAATATGAAATATACACAAGTACATATTGATTATATCAATACACTTTAATTAGCATTTGTGTTGTGTGTGTTCCCAGCTTTGAATATTCATAAAGATTTAAAATCAGCAATAATTGAACATTCATAGCTATAACATACACATATTAATTCTATCCACCATTTAACAAATCAGGTATCAAGATCTAGCCTAGTTCTTTCTTTGCCTTAACCTCATAGATGAATTGATCGAATCTTTTATAAATATCACTTGGGTCATTGATTTCCGCCCAAAATAAAAAGCTACAAAACATTTAGAGAAAAGAAATCACCAAATGTTACACCGATGTTGCATATCAGCCTAATGCTCAGGGGATTACGAGACCAAGGGTGTGCTATCTAATTGATACCTTACATCTTATCACCCTAACTGGAGATACATTTGTGGTTGCCCTTAAACGGTGGCCATTAACCAACCCCAGAAACGGCGCACGAAACAGACCAACACAGACGAGCGCCACGAACTAATAAATTTCGCCATCTAAAAGTGTACAACTTAAATGCGGCCTACCGCAGTCGACTGCAATTAAAGTTTGCAGATCCAACTGCCAGATAATTGTAGATTAGGAGAAGCAAACTAATAATTACCATCTTATTGAGATGGACGATGAATGAGTCTCAAACTTCCTGCGAAAAAAAGAACTTGCAATCCCTGTGCATCAAATTGTGTGATGGGTCGTTTACATAAGGAACGACTAATGTGAAAAAATGAATGGCAGTCATTTGGACGAAATGTCAATCTTTCGAATATGTCATAAACTGAATAATGAATGAGGTTTTCCTCATCAAAAAATACATAGTTAGGTATTACTAAAAGATGTGTTTTGTCAAATCAAGTTGATGTTGTTACTATTTTTTGATTTGTCATTTACTGAGAAAGACATCGATGCCACACGGGGTATATAAATAGGGATTCACACCTATTTTATCACTGACAAGCTTGGGAATTATTATCAAGAAAATAATTGTGTGCTGTATTTTTATTATTCTCAACAGGAAAGAAATGTGTAGATTAGTATTACTAAAAGGTGTGTTCTATCAAATCTAGTTGATGTTCTATGCTGTTTTTGACTCACCACCTTCTGTGACCACCTTATAAGACATCGATATCATTTAAATGCAAATTCATGCTTGTTTTATCATCGATAAGTTTGGGAATGGATATCTAGAAGATAATCGTTTTATTTATTATTCTTATCTGGAAAGAAATGTGTAGACTGATTTTATCAAAGGCTGTGTTTCTATCAAATCTAGTTGATGTTGTTGATCTCTAGTTGAGCTTATAAATACGATTCACCGCTTACTGTGATAACACGTGACATCAAAACATCTATGCTAGGTGGGACATGAAAATGAGAATTCATGCCTGTTTAATCTTTGATAAGCTTGGGATTAATTATCACGAAAATAATTATTGTTATTATTCTCATCAGGAAAGAAATGTATAGATTAGTATTACTAAAAGCTGTGTTATATCAAATTTAGTTGATGTTGCTATTTTTGATTCACCACAAACTGTGATAACAAGTGATATCATAGTCATTGATATCATTTAAATGCGAATTCAGGCCTGTTTTATCATAGATGAGCTTAGAAATTGTTATCAAGAAAATAATTTTTTTATTCATTATTCTCATTAAGAAAGAAATATACTATGAAAGGGTTCTGCCAAATCTAGTTGATGTTGTTGCTATTTTTGATTCACAGCCAACTGGGATAAGAGTTGGTATCGAAAATATCTACTCTAGGTGCGACATACAAATGTGAATTCATACCTCTTTTACCATTGATAAGCTTAGGATTGATTATCAAGAAAATAATTGTTGTTATTATTCTCATCAAAATAGAAATGTGCAGATTGGTATTACTAAAAGGTGTGTTCTATCACAACCAGTGATGTTGTTATTGTTTTTATCAGTTACTGTGAAAGAATATAATATCGAAGCCACACGAAACTTATAAATACGAATACACCCCTATTTTATCACTGACAAGCATGGGAAGGATTATCAAGAAGATAATTGTTATATTATTGAATGATGAATATGAAGATTAATTACGTTCTTCCATGTTATTTCCCTGTTTGTTGCCACACCATAAGAAATAATTTTTAACTATCGGGACACAGGACACAATATACAAAAATCTTTAAACCAATAATTTGATCATTATAGAAAAAATGATTTTCTTGTGGAGGACAGGGAGGGCAAAATTGTCAAAAATAATGTTTGTAAAATTGCTTTTAAATGGATATCTCTTTTCTCCAAATTTTAGAGAAATCTACAAATTTGGTGTAAAAATCATACTTCAAATTTCTTCAGACTAGTTCAAAATGTTTTTTGCATTATCATTTTCAAAGATAGGCAGACAAATATAATATTAGAAATTGGTTTTTCTGAAATGTGTTAACACATCAACATCTCAAATTCGAATTTTTTTGTTGATTTAAGTACTTCCTCTTTGTTTAATTCAAATACGAGAAAGTAAAAAAATGGCATTATTAGATTTAAAAAAATCATTATTAAAGTAAAATTTAAATAAATCGGCAGGAGTAGCTTTACCTCAGTTTTCCTGCATATTAATGCAAAGCATTGCATTTCGTACTTGGTTTTATCATGAAGTGAAAAGAATCTAATTTATACTTTTGACTTTTTGACTCTAATCAATTAGATGTGAAATTTGATGCAGATCTATAATTTGTCGTCACGATCCTACATCTAAATTTACTTTACTTGTGTTTTTCATTTATCATGTTCACTTATAAAATAACAGGCTGAAATATTTAACCTTACATGGATTTCTTTACATTAATTATACAAAATTTATAATTAGTGTAAATTATAACTAGTCTTTATTCTAGTATTAATACTTCTTCGACAAATTATAATGTCGAAAAATGTCGATTTCAATTTTTAAAAAACGTTGAATGGGGCGAATTATTTCAATCAAAGGCTTCCAGCTGTGAATTATCCTGTTGATAGACAAACATGATTTCAAAAATTTGTTTTAATATAATAATAACGTTAATGATAGGCATCTCTATACATAAATTTTGTCACATGACATAAATAATGAAAAAAAAGTTCAGAACACTCTGTAGGACAGAATTTTTTACCTAAAAACTTCCAGATTCGCCCCTCAGACTGTTATTTACAAAAAAATGCTCACTGAGCACTTTTTCTCATTTTTCAAACTATCATAAATATCGAAATATACATATATTTCCTCAATAATTTCGAATTATATAATCAGACACAAAAAAAAACAGTTACTATCTCCATTTTACACCATTTTAATATTTAAAAAACATTTTTGACTGCATTAATTTAGTTCTGAGCTATCTATTCTCTAAATTTTGCTATGCTTTCAAATTAATTTAATCTATTTTTCAACAATACTTTTCATTGCTTCAGTAACTGGATTTATGCTTATAAACGTTGCTACGATATTAGATACATTTTTTGTGAGTGTATATTTGTTTTTCACATAAAAACAAATACATACTCACAAATTCATATTCAAATTCAAACTCACAAAGCAAATATATAATCAAATTCACATTTTTCGAAATCAAAAACACTTTAAATGTGGAAATCTTTCAAATTTCGAGATTGTTGGATTATCTAACATAGTTAGTATAAAGTATAGTAATCGTCAAAAAATGCAGACTTCATATAGACGAATCTTTGGGAAAAAGTGTTATGAAAATGTCCATTTATTTTATCTGTCTTTGATGTTACTCAAAAGCGATTTGTACAAGACGACTGAACTTTGGTACACTGTCTTTATACCGAACTTGCAAATTTCTGTCAAATTTTGAGTAAAATCTGTTCGGAGGGAGTCCGTTCTGTCCGGATGTTCGAATATAAGTCAACACGATAATTTCAAATGGGGGAGCATTAGATTTCGTAGACAGATTTAACATCTATAGTGTAGATATTTGTTAAATTTTGAGCCAGAGCCCCCATCAGGTTGACTGTTTGTAGGGTTGTACTTTCAGAAACATAGTAAAGCTCCTCGCCTCTCACCACGTGTAGCATGTACACCTAGCGTCACTTTCAAGATGGGTGGTGCCGCATTTTATCCATTTATCTTAAGTGATAGTTTCTAAATCCACTCTGATCTCGTTAATCGTCGATTCCCATAGTGTACGTTGTATAGAAATGAGTACAGGATATAATCATATTCTTGATTATTGTATTAGTTATATATTTACAGAATAAATTTAAAAAAAATATTCGAATATATCAAGTCCTTTCGTTCCTGGCGAACGACACGACCTTCCTACTGCGTCCCTCATCGTTATCTCTTGGTCCCTTTCAGAAGCGTCTCACCTCCTAGGACAGCATGTGACCTTTCTCCTTCAACCTTCCTCGTTGAGAGCCTAGGAGGAGGGGTCTTACAAACATGTAAAAGCGAGAATATAAAAATCCAGTAACTAAATATGTCAAATTAGTATCGAAATTTTGCAACAACAAATTGATTGCGTTTTGTGTCAAATCAAGGGAGAAAAGTGTATCTAAAACACAAATTGAATTTTCGGATACTAATAACCGCATGCCAGGAATTAATCACCAAAAAATTAGCTAGGAAGATACGATCAATTCAATACAAAGGATAACTTAATACCAAAAAATATTTCATTACTGTTGTACACCAATAACATGTAAGGTATTCTCTGGCACGACAAATTTATTAGAGAGTATGCGAGAAAGTTTTGGGGAGATCACTCTTGATATTTGTTACTGTTTCAATAATTTTACCATATATACTTCGGATACGAAAAAGTAAATTCTCCGCCTCAACTATTTAGGAAAGGTGAAATTATTTCAAAATGATCAGAAAAAAAAGTACAAAAAAATATGAAACAAAATTTAAACTCATGTGATTGGCATTTTCCAATTCACTAAACACATCAGAAGCTGTCGCTTTCACCTATGAAAGCAAAATGGGTCGTTAAATTAAAGGAAATCAATCAAATTAACCTACTTTTGCTGAGGCGCGATAAGCATCTAAAGAAATAAAGTCTCGCTTTAATTTATTTTTGGCGAACAAATTCCTAAAAAAGAAAGCGAAATTTTAAATTGTCTTTTCATTACATTTGGTGAAAAGAAAACATAGTTTTGATTATTAATGAACTTATTGTTTGGTGGAGTCGATTTGAATAACAGTTGAAATAGGTTTGTCGTATAAAATTCGATCATTTCAGTTTAATTTCCGATAGCAAATTCTTTGTTATTTCAATCAATCATAGATCGCTTTATCCGGTTATGAAGCACTTAAAGTAAGCAATAAATTTAAAAAGAAAACGGTTACCATATTTATCACATACTAAACATTCCTTTTAAGGGCGTATAAACAATTTGTGTTATTTCATCCAAACATGAAAATTATTTAATGCTTGCACAGCTGGTTTTTTTTTCTTCTGAATTTCACATATCACAGTATTAATTAGTATACTAACTGAAAGTAAATATTAGTATACTTTCACATATCATAGCATTAATTTGTATACTACTTTCATTGGTTAATATTCCAATGCAAATTTGCCTTAATTTTTTTTTTGTTTGCTTTTTCCGACACTCTCAGAAATAGATTCCTAAGCCGGAAATTAAATTACCATCCACTTATAATCCAAATAATATCTCGACATGGAAGATTTCCTGCAAATTTCCAAAGATTTGGAAGAACGCAGGAAAATAAATGCATTTGGGGAGAAATTGGTACGGTTTACCACTATTTAATGGAATGCATGGAGATCTCAGAGTTAAGAAAGGACTTGAAGATTGTCAATAATAATTTAAGTTCAATACTGATGGTACCAGGTAATTTCAAAACCCTGATGGATATGATGTTAAAGATTGACAGTTTCATTCCAACTGTTTGAGAGAGTGTAGATGGGGAGAAAGACAGCTATTTACTACCCCGAAAGGAATGCTAGTTTGACTGTTCGGTCCATGTAAGGTTGGACAATACTTATTCAGCAGTCGACCACAACAAATCCTGTCGATACTGCTACGTTCAGTGGTGGCGGGGTGGTCGGCTGTATGCAAGAAGAAGAAGAAGTCTTAGAAGTAGAAATTCTTGTAACTGATATTTTTTTTTGTTTATGTAGCAAAAAGAAAGTATTGTAAACATCAAAAAATTCGAACTCGAGATTTTGGCAATTCTCTACGAGATTTTAGCCCGAAAAATACATTTTTTGAAAAATGTCTGTCTGTCTGTGATACAGATCTTAAAAATAATTTGAACTGGATGAATAAAATTTAATATACGATATTTATACCAAATTCGTAAATTTATATCAAATATTCAGTGAAATCCGTTTAGAGGAGTCTGTCTTTCCGGCTATTTGAATGTAAATTAACACTATAGGGTCAAAACAAATAGGGCTTTGTTCATTTCCTCTGAATACAAATTCTATTTTTAGCAATGCTAGTTTGAAGTTTTCATTATTAGAATTTTTAATATGTATTTTGGATAATAATTTTTTTCAAATGGGAAAGTAGTGTAAAGATGCATTAATGTACATAAAAACTGATATGTTCCTAAAGTTTAACATCTATTAAAGAAATGAATACGAATATTCAAATATTTGATAACCTTATAAATAAACCATTAAATCACATAACCCATTAATTAATTAGCTACTTTCAAATCTTTAATCACTTGTGCAATTTGTCGTATATTGAATGAACACATTAATGTATCAATATTGTTTTATTCAAATATCAAAGAAACACACTATTTATGTATTATCTTATTATCTTACTTCTTAATTACTCCTTTTCCAATCCTCCTTTATTTTTCAAAAACTGAAATGCACATTACTACTATCAATCAGGATTTCACGGCAAACTATAGCAACACATTCTTATCCCCTATCTCTTCATCCTAAAAGTACAACTTCGTAGAATCTATCCATTTTCTCACAATTGATGATTACGTCAAAAAAAAATTGTTGTTCAGAATTTAAACGATGATGCTACAAATTACAAATGCTTCGTGCAGCAATAACAATATTCAGTTCAAACTTTACAATTTCTAAAGTAACCCATTTTTATAATACAATATTTTATTAGCAAATATACATTATAGGAAAAATTCTACTTGTATTCAAGTTGTTAAAAAAAGACTTCACAAATAACATAGATTTGTATTTTAGGCGCTTAAAATCATAAGAAGTATCTTCTGCCTGCATACAACCGACCACCCCACCACAACTGAACGTAACAATACCGACAGGATAGTATCTTCTGCCTGTGTTTTCACGCACGAAAATTTTAAAAATAACATTAAAAAAATCTGATTGTTAAAAATACAATGCTAAATGTCACTTGTCTGCATTCTAAATAATAAAATTTAACTAAAATATCATCAGTCTAAGTTCTGAACCTTAAAAACGCGTGCCAAATTTATCCCTTACCTGTATTTCAGTTCCTAAAAATCTTAACAAATGTCATAAGTCAAAATTCAGATTGTTACAAAAAAAAACTGTCAAATATCACTTGACTATATTTTGGACTCTAATACTCTTAAAAAGTATCATCAATCTAAATTCTAGTTGTTAAAAGGCTTTTACCAAATATCACTTACCTGTATTTTGAAACCTAACAAATGCCCTCAGATTAAATTCTGATTGTTAAAAGGTTCTATCAAATATTATTTTCCTTTATTCCGATTTCTAAAATGTTACATCAACAAATCTAATTTCTTTCTGACTGTTTGACCATAGATCAAACACTTCAGTGCAAACCCTGCGAGTGATTCTTTTTTTTTTCTTCTTCATTTTAATCTAGTTTTGATCACCCAATACATTTAAAGTAATACATGCACATACAAAATGAAAAACCATTAATCATATTTATTATGTATCATTAAATGCACTCATCAAAGTACCAACATTATTTTATTCAAACATCAAACGTTTATTTAATACTTTTTTTTCTGTAATTTCCTGTTCTTCAACCTCAGTTAGTTTATTTGATGAAAGATAAGGCACTCGAAGACTCATATCACCAACCAAAATTTCAATGCAAATTTCCACATCAATTTTTTTATACATACATTCATCTCCCAACGCCAGCACCTCATGGGACCGATCCATTTTCTCACAGGTGATGAAAATCAGCAAAAGAGGTGCAGTTCAAAAGTTAATAGCCGATATGATTAGCTCAACGGACTTAATCGCCAACTTCAGCAGCTGTTTCGTCACACCTTCGAAGATTCGCGCTAAATTGCGTGTCCATAAAAAAATTAACCGACACCTTGTGTTTGCAGTAGCTTTATTTAATTATAGACCAGCCGCCGTGGTGGCTGTCTAGCTTTAATAATAGGCATACCCCTAGCCGTGAAAAATTGCACAGATCCAATAATCCCGATCGTTGAGTTGTTTGCTATAAGTTAAAAATTATTGTCGCTGAATAAGATGATTACAGATATCTTGAGACTGCTTAAAAAAATGATGCCTCCCCTACCCCCGTTTAATTATGTTTTATTTATTCCGTATTCTGATAAATGTACCCCGATAATTTCGATGGCGGGAACTCGCGTATTTGGGCATTTTGATGTCTGAATAAGATAACACTTCCATTTTGAATGAATGACGATGCGGTAAGGAAATGATAGTAAAAATATTTAAAAAAAAGATTCGGAAGATTCTGTCTATTCTTTTTTTTCGTTGCAAATGAGTCATGATAGCGCCTCATCTGTGATGACATTTTGAAAGTTCCACACCCTTTTTCTATGGAATTTGAGATGGGAGAAATTCCACGGAAAGTGGCAGATCCTCATAGGAATGCTAATATTATTGATAATGGAGTCAAAATAGTGGAGATTATTAAGTCGTTTTTAAAGGTGTCATCGATAGGACCTTCAGGAGACTTCTTGGAAGATTAAAAGTTCGGCTGATGTAACTATTTTTCAGAGGAGCTACATCAGTGGATGTATTCTCTCAGGTTATAATTCTTTTTATGCCAGCGATAGTTGTCTCCCAAAAAGTTTCTCACATAATCTCTAACAAACTTTTATCATATCAGAGAACGCTTTACACGGCATTGGAGTACAATAATTAGGAAATATTTTTTGGCATGAATTTAGCATTTTTACTAAAGTTAGTCAAGTGTCAGTCTTGGTGACATTTCTCCTCTACCCCCGTTTAATTATAAAAATAATAAAAGAAATAAAATAAAAATAAGATAAAGAATTGGGAGATTCAGTTTATTTTATTTTATTATTCATTAATTTATTTATTGCAAATGAGTCCTGATAGCGCCTCATCTGTGATGACATTTTGAATGTTCCACGCCCTTTTTTCTATGGAATTCGTGATGGGAGAAATTCCACGGAAAGTGGCAGATCATCTTCGGAATGCTAATATTATTGATAATAGAGTCAAAATAGAGGAAATTATTAAGCCGTTTTAAAAGATGTCGTCAAAGGACCTTCAGGATACTTCTTGGAAGATTCATTTAAAAGTTGGGCTACTTTTCATTAGTGTCGTTTCGTGAATGTGTTTAACACTACTATGCACGGCTTTTTATTTTTTGCCAAAAACAAACAATAACATATGTTTTAAATAACTACATATAATCTAGTAAAATTATTAAAACAATTTTTAATTTATTTTTTTCTAGTGGAATTCTAACGAAATAAAATGTGTCAATTGGCTGCTTAATGAATTAAACAATGCCTCAGTAACATAAATCCCATTATAACGATTCTGCAGTAAAAATAAAAGTCCCTCTATATCAATATATTTTTTACATTAGAAATAAAATATTTTGATAGTATTTTTAATGATGGAATTATTCATACAACATAAACCTTGATATTTTTGCAAGTTTCAAATTTAATTATAGTTCTAGATCTGTTCTTATCATATATAGGTTTTTCCTACAAACTTTCATCAAAATGCATTTAAAAAAAATTATTTCTAATTTCTTATTGTTACCCTTTGGTACAGCCATGTGAAGCTGATAGATGGGAATAAAAAACATTCAGCCAAATTACCATTATAGAGATAAGATATTTGCTAAGATCATAATCCTCTGTGAGAATGAAATTGTAGAGTGATTAAGAGATAAAAGCATAGAAAAATAAATTTAACTAAAATGGTTCAAAAAGGTTATTATTATATTATAAAGAAGAATTTATTTTTGTTTAAATCATTTTTTAATATTTTGATATTAAGAACAAATTTATCAAACTTGCAGTTAGATGAAGGATACTAATAAGGAACAGAATTTAATTAAATTATCGATTGACTTAATAAATTGAATTAAATATTTCAGATGATTAAATTCCAAAAAATTTAAATATATTGCCAAAAAGACTTGGAAAAAGAAAAAATAAATATCTAGCACATTATGAAACGAGTCGAAAATTTATTTCAAAATTATTGTATCTTCCTAGTTATAAAATAAACCTAAATACTAAATAAATGCTAATAAGGTTTTAAAAAATTTAGCAAACTTGCAATTAGTTGAAGAATACTAATAAGGAACCAGAATTTAATTTAATTATCGATTGACTTAATAAATTGAATTAAATATTTCAGATGATTAAATTCCAAAATATTTAAATATTTTGCCAAGAAAACTTGAAAAAAGAAAAAAATAAATATCTAGCACATTATGAAACGACTCAAAAATTGATTTCAAAATTATTGTAACTTCCTAGTTATAAAATAAACTTAAGTACTAAATAAATGCTAATAAGGCTTTTAAAAAATTAACCTAATAAAATTTAGTGGCAGATTTAAATATTAAACATTAATAATTTTCCTTAAACTTCAAAGGCTTTCTACTCTTCAAATTTGATGCCGCAAGTTTTTGAAACTCATATTTCGATAGCGTCAACAGTACGGAATCAAAATTTAATTTCATGAAGGACTTGCTTATTGATAAGTTCTAAAAATATTCAAATATCATGCCGTTTATGGAAAATGCACAAAATAACTTGTACTTTAGGAAAGGAGAGAAAAATTGATTACAAAATGTCACCTTGAAATATCAAAATATCATCTTTTTTTATTATTTGAATTGCTTTCTTCTCTTCAAATTTAATGTCAATTATTTTTCAAATTTACGGTCAGACGGTACTAATCAAAAATCAAAATTTGATTTAATAATAATAATATTATTAAATTTATAGAAAATATAGGATATTATACTGTTCATGGAAAAAAAACCCATTAGAGAACGTAATTTTGAAACTTTTACGTTAAGAAGTGAGCGAAAACGATTTCCAAATTTCATTAACAGATATTAAATAGATTATGTTTTGAAATGTAATCTGCATTATTGATAATCAAATTAAATATGTATTCAAACAATCATTTTGATTTTAATTTTAAACCCTTCAATGCGATATTTTCTCAAAAATTTAATAAAATAATGTTTTTTATTTGGGAAATTCAGTATTAGTGGCAGGACTATCTTAAACTAAAAATAACTTTTGGAATAAAAACTTAATAAATATTAAATTAAATTAATGGAATTTCTGTTTTTAGTTTTTATTTTCATTAGAAAAGACGAAACAACTAATTCATGATATGTGGATACGGATCAAAATTTAATTTCAAATATTTAATTTATTAAATAATTATTATACATTCTTATTGTACTTATTAATGCTTTATTGTTTAATCTAATTAGAAAAAATGTTCTATTTTGTTGATGTTTCACCATTTTGATTTAATATGTCTATGTATTCCACACAATTTTCAACTGAGCATTTATAAATGGCTTGAATCTTGTTTAAAAAAATTAAAATAAGATAATTCGATGCATGCATGGGAAAGGTATTCATTTATTTAGATGAAGTAGTTTTAAATAGACAGCGCGGTACATTTTGTGGTTGAAAATTTAAGTTTTAAACACTAGCTCAAAGCTTTGTTATAGATGTAACCCTCTAGATGTAAAGACAGTAAGGCTAGGATGCAAAAACTTAAGCATTTAGTGTAGTTTAGGCATAATAAACTTGTGTACCTTTCTCATTTTACTAAAATAAACATCATAACTAGATGATAGTTAATTGCTCTCGATATCCAGAGGAACTGAACCGCACGGTTTTAAATTAAATAGTCATTCTAAATATTATGTTAAAGTGAATTTTTGACAGACAACTTTATGTTAAATCTCACATCGTGAAAAAAATGTTATGCTGTATTGATATGAAATGTGTCAGTTAATGTTTCGTTTTTTTTCTTTTGATAATGGTTTAAAATTAAGAAATCTATTCAAATTAGCCCTTGTATTATTTCAGAGTGGGACATTTAATAGCAGAATCAGCATGATTCTTGCATCGAATTATCATTTCTTTCAGCCACAAGACAAATCATTCAGAAGCATAATAGACAAAATCGAATATTCCAAAAATGGAAGGTGTCTACCAATTAAATAGAAAAATCAAAACAAATGAAAGACTTAAGTAGCTGAAATTAAGCATCATCATATCGAAAGCTACTATAATATGTATTGCGTTCAATGTAACGAAATAAATATTGAAAGAATGTAACGTGAATAAGGATGTCATATTGACATATTCCAAGTTACAAGAGAAAAAATATCGGAATTTGCTATTATAATTTGTCTTATAGCAAGCTTAATTATAATATTACTTTATTACTGCTTATTAATATCATTTATAATATTACAGTTGATTATTAATAAATTAAATTTAGAACAAGAAAGCTATTAAAGTTTAAAAAGTTAGAAAAATTAAATTATTAAATTTAAAGCAAATTAAATTATTAGCTATGAAATCAGCTTTTTCTTTTACCAATGAGTTTTTATTATGAAAAAAAAACTTTCTGCTTACCCTGCATTTAATTATTTTGATACATACAAAAGATTCATACCATTTTGGTGAGTTTTTCTCTAAAATAATATTTAAAAATCCACTGTATTCATTTGCGTACACACACTCTCTCGTCTGAAGGAAGCTTTCACTTAAAAATGGTAGTCAAAAAGGATTATGTGTTTGCCATACTAATGTTTTTGGGTGGCATTTCGAGTTGAAACCGCTCTTTTAAAAAACTTTCCAGCGTTTTTTTTTTCTTTAATTTGCTCCATTCTCGGTTCTAACATTGTTTACATTTAACATTTGCCATTCGACAATAAGTGATATCAGTGATTTTGAGGTAGAGTACCTTAGCGTCTTATACAAAGAGATAAGTTGAAACTAAAAGTATCAGTAATAAAATCAACTGATCTAAAGTTAATAGTTCAATGTTAAAAGAAATAAGTTAAAGATGTTAAAAAATGATGCATCTATTTCAATAACGAAATAAATGAAATGGGGGGAAAGAGTGAAAGATATAATAGCAGTGATTGATTTAATTAAAGAAAAAAGTGAATAAAAAAGAAAAATATTGACAATTTAGTAATGAATTTAAAATTCAAATAATTCAAAAAACGAAATATAATAAAAAAGTAAATAAAAAATTTTCTGCTTTAAAATTTATGGACCGATAAATTTATTAAAATTTTCTATAAATTAAATTAAATAATTCGGAAAAAAACGAATAGTGTGAAATAAAACAATTAAACTTATCTTATGTCAAACTTAAGATAAAAAATCGGCAAATAAAAAAAGACGTAATAGTTATAATTTAACAACATAATATAAAAAATATTACGAAAAACAATTGACAAAAAACAATCTATGAATAAATTATTTTAAAGTGTGGAAGACTAATTCTGTGAATAAAAAGAATCAATGGGTTGAAAACAATTCAAATATAAAATAAATAAGAAAATGACAAAAAATTAAATATTTCAGCAATAAAATACTCATTAATAAATTTTTAATGTAAAAAATATCAATGAATAATAACGATTATTTGGTTTCTCAAGGAAATATTGAAATAAAATGAATCAAGTGATTGAAAATAATCAAGTTATAAATTATTTAAGTAGTAAAAGTTAATTTAGTGAATACAAAGCAAAGGAAATAATTCAATGATTAAGAAATTAAGTAACTGGAAACAGTTATTGATTTCAAAAAAATTAAATTATCAAAAACACTTCAGCGACAAAATTGCTCAATTAACAGAAAATGAATCAGTGATTTAAAAGAATTATATGACTGAAAATAAGTTATTGGTTAAAAAGAATCAAGTGACTGAAAAGAATTTAATGGCTATAAAGAGTAAAATGAAGAAAATGAACAAAAACAATTCAGGGAACTACAAATATAAAATGAACAAAAACTATTCAGGTAACTACAAATA
>JAPMOQ010059908.1:3334153-3351433 GCA_026543055.1 Argiope trifasciata
AAAACTATTCAGGTAACTACAAATATAAAATGAACAAAAACTATTCTGTGACTATAAAGAATAAAATGAATAAAAACTATTCATTGTGTATAAAGAATAAAATGAACAAAAACTATTCAGTGACAACGACAACAAATATTAAGCAATATTTTTTATTCACCGATCACTTCATACTCATGGTGCAGCAATGTGACATTTTTCAAGTGGCCATAATACAGACAAGCTTCGGAAAGGAGTGACAACTAGTGATAATAAGTAATCATAATTTCAGCTGTCAGCATTAATGATGGGAACCGGGGGAGGAATGCATAGGTTAAATAGTCAGCATCAATGATGGGCAATCCTATATTGCCCATTTTACAAACTGATGGAAACATTAAAAACTCTAAAGAACAATAACATACACTTGTTAAAGACAGTACAATTAAGATGCATATTTCAATACCTTATATGTTCACAAAAGTGCTCACGAATATCCACAAGTTTGTACTCACGAACAATCACAAACACTTATTTATTTATTGAGTTTTTTCACACCAAGTTTTGGATTAGTGGGATAAATATTTGGGCAGTGGAAACAGTTTACATATAGAAACATAACAATATGTCAGATAAATACACTGAAATAGTTGACAATAACTGGATTGAACCGAAAAATGTTCATAAACACGATATTCAACACATTACTCACAAACAATTATTTATATATCATAGATATATATATCCACGTCACGACAGCAATATATTGTTCACTTCACATCAAGCATAAGAAGAATTCGTGCAGAACTCGGGATAAAAATTCAATAAATTACCTTTTCAATCTAATTTCATTCACGCTATGAGTTTTTTTACTTACTTAATGCCTTAGTAGAAGATAAATTTACTTCCTTATTGCAAAATAATAATTGATTTTACTCTCCGAAACTGCAAAATTAGTTGAAATTCATCTTTTATTAAAAAAAAAAAATATTTTCAAGATAAACTGAATGTTGGAAAAAATAATTGCAATCTAAATATCTTGGCCGCATTATACTTAAGGAATTTACACTTATTTTAATATATAATCTTTGTATTGTTGAATTGGCGAGAAATAATTGTTTTGGAAAGTTTGCAAAAGTATAGAATTGCAAAATTTACATTCATAATCTGAATTACAAACCAAAATCTCATAATTTTAAGCATATTCATTATATTTTTTAACTCTGGAATCATTGTCTCAGTTTTTTTTTTTTTTTTTTTTTTTCAAATTCAGTATCAGTTAGTGCATATACGCAATCAAATCTGAATTAAATTTAATTGATAAATTTATAATTAATTTCAAAAAATTTTGGAAATTGTGTGCTGACATTCAGTACAACTTTCAGAACATCAAGAATAGGATTAAAAAAATCGATAATAAAGTTCCGAATTCACTAAAATTTTAATTGATTATCATTTTGTTATGAGCATATATACATAATAACTTGTTTGCTGTGTAGAATTGTCATTGAAATTAATATGGTTTAAAGGCATGTCGCATATTTTCTCTTTAATAATTAATGAAAAAATAAAGTAAAGAATTACTTTTGAATCGTTCACTAAATGCTTATTGTATAAATTGTTTATTTTTTGAATTGATTGAAGTGATATATATTCGTAAATTATTAACAATCACAGTAAAATAATTAAAACCAAAATTCGAATCAAATCAAATCAATGAAATTTGTTTAATCAAAGAAAATTTCTTGATTTTTTCAGGAAATAATTAATAATAATGCAACTTCAGAATTACGGATAGAATTTAACCAATTGTATTGATATTTAAACAGCATTTTAAATAAATTAAAATCTTTTTTCACAAAAGTAGCTTAATTTTATCATTTGAAGCGTATGTCAACAAAAAATTAACATCAGAATTCAATTTCATAAGTATGTAGTATTAATTAACTATACAATAATAATTAAAATTAATTATTATGAAAACTAATTAAATAAAAAACAATTAGCTATATAAATGTATAAAAAATTATTAATTAATTGGATTAAAATATTAGCTGTTGAGGTAATATGATTTAGAGTACTAAGTTGCACATTTTGGTTATTGTATTAAAATTTTTATTTTAATTAGACAGCTATAATATTTATAAGTATGAAATACAATTCTTACTTTTTGGGAGATCAATAGATATTTTGTCAGCAAATTTAATAACAGTTTCAATATAATAGAATAATTCATTACATTATACTATTGTAAATGAAAATATTTAACAAAAAATTTTTAATACAACTGTTTGCATTTTCTACATGTTTTTATCATAATTGTAATGCAACATCTGCTTAATGAAAGTATCTATTCGTAGCTGATACACAATTAGCTGTTCCTAATTTATTTAAAGGGCATATCATATGCTTAGAATAAGTTGGGAATCATGAATTTCATATTTTCCGATAAGGTTGAAAATATACGACTTCGTTTATAAAAAAAATTTATAAAACAATGAAAAACCGTCAGAAACGTTTTAAAATTGTAGTGTGAAAATTTCCACAGAAATCTGCGAAAATGATATGTGAATTTCGAAATGTACAAGAAGCGTGAATGATTCCTTAATAATGTTAGCTTATTATGTACACCGATTTCTGTTATCACAATATTTACATAGATTTAAAACACATCTTACAATTCATGCAATACATTGACTTTCTTTCAACAGAAGAGCTACTTTACATCTATAAATTCCAAAGAAATTGACATAAGTCAACACTGCCATGCATCTGCTACGCATTAATGCATATTCACATACATTATCCATTATTTTTGCTTTCTTTAAACTTCAAAATCTTACGAAACACAGAAGTTTAAAAGAATGTTTGAAATTAAAATTATGTAACTCAAAAACTTTGCAAAAGTTTTGAAAGCACAAAGACTTTGCAAAATATTGAATGATATTGCATACGATTCATGGTAAGCCAAAACTGCAAAATATCATTCGAAGTTACTCGATACTAATCAATTCATCTAATGTCATTTGAAATTATGGAATGCATACGACATCATATCATAGTGAACAATATCAACAAATATTACTCAGTGACTTATACCATTTGCATCTGATGATTCAAATAACCGTAGAATATTCCGTAATATCGTCAGACATTTCATTAATATCGTCAGACAGTTATATGACCTTCCTGTAATCGTATAATATTATACAATATTGAATGACGATATTGTACAATATTCTGCAATATCTAGACCAGTGTTCAATATTTCATCACTGGAAGTACGACGTTGAAGATATGCATGTTCTTTTTCAAACTCCAAGATATGGTTATTCCACATATTAACTTTGCATTTTACAAGTGAGATCCTCTAGTGTGATATTCATGTAGCGGAAAGTAATTCGTGTTCCAATATATTTCATTTTGCAACTTGAAATAAATTTAAATTACTTCCTCAGTTGCAATATGTGGTTATAATTGCAGTACATTATTTTACAGTTATATACAACTATCATACCATTTTATTCACGGAATAAAACTTGTGAAGTTAACTACCTCGGTAAGTTTGCTTTAACTCATGATTCATTTCTTATATTAATTATCATATCCATTCTTTCACAAAAAAATTCTTTTTATCACATAGAATAGTTTTACATAGAATAATTCATTTTTTATTAATAAACATTATAAATAAAAAGTTGAAAAAAATTCTAAGAATTATTTGAAAAGTTATTATTTACAAGATATTACTTAAACTCAGAGAAGAGATTAATTTTATTTATATAGTTTTAACTATAAAAAATATTAAATATAATATATTTTATGGGAAGAATTAAAATGATTTAACTGTGCACTTTAACTTTGATTATATGGTCCATAAAAGAGAATAAAAATTCTTTAGTATTTGCAAACAATATCATTCTACATATGAAAACTTTCAAGAACTTATTCATTTAAAAATAACTAAGCATTTGAAATTTCTAATAGTTTAAAATAATCAAAATTTTAAAATTAAACACTTGAAATTGAAATTTTTGTTAAAAAATGTATTTGTATTGAAAACAATTTAAAAAAAAACAATCCATGTTGTAGCTCCCAAAAATAAATTTATCAATTCATATAATAAATATTTGGAATCTTTTTTTCTGCTTCGGGAATACAAAAACTATTATCTCAATTTTGATTTTTTTAAAAGAGAACAATTAGAAAATAATAAATAAAAATTGTTGACGCACAATAATTATATTTTAACAGAATACATTTTCACAGTAAAATAAATATTATCTTCTGTCTACAAATGACAAAAATTATATTATCGTGCGAGTGATTAAGATTCAAATGATTAAATGATACAATTCTATTATTTTATCAAAAGAAAAGGGAATTTGGAACAATAAAAAATATATAAATTGTAAATGTACAATGATTATACTTTTAAGAGAATAAATTCTCTATTTAAAACAATAAATGAATATTATTTTTTAAAATAATTAAATAAATCAAATAAAAAAATTCATTTATCGTTTGCTATTAATCTCAAAAATGCTACATTTCTATTCTTTAACCAGAAGAGAAGGGAATATACCAAATTATTGCAATTATTTGAATAGCTTTTTGTGGTTATTTGATTCATACAAAATACTAACTTTGCAATAATTACATTCCCATCTTTAACATCGATCAAACTTTCCAATATTTACATCAAGGAAAATATTATTTCATTTCAGCATAATAAATAGAAAAACAACAACAAACAATTCTACATTTAGTCTGAACATTGAAAAAAATTTCGAGTATTTTCGGTTCATGCACAATTCACTAAGAATTCTGAAAAAACAAAAATTACACTGATGAGTTTTTATGCTTATCATTCCTTTGTCTTCAAGCAATTTCAACTTTCTTCTTGATCATGACATCAACTCATCGTGGTAAAAACTGCATTCAATGAATTGATGAAAAGCAGTTTCCAGAAACATGTGAGTTTTCAAAATAATGTGGAAATGGATACCGCATATTCAGAATGCAGTATTATGCTTAGCACTTACTGTAAAGTGTCAGTAGCTGCCGCAGAAGAAATAGGTTATCAGGCTTTGAACTTCAAGGCGATTGTACTTATCTAAAAACCTAAGTTTAGCAATGATACAAAAGAATGAAGCTATAACTGTTAAAATGTTGTCATCTTTTTCTATTTAAAATATTTAATTTCTTTTTACTAAGAAATACGTATATTTCCCAGACCATATTCATTAGTTTTCTAATATTTCTGCACCTTGCATTTTAATATCATAAGATTGTCGTTTGCACTTCGCAACAAGAGAAGAATTTAGAGTTGTAAAGTCTTATTTTCTGTCTGGCAACAACAATTAATTTAGAAGAGATTTAGAAATTATCTTTTGGAGCTAATACTTTCGTGTTTAAATTTTATCTATGTTTAATTGCTTCACTTATACAATCTCTGTTAGATTTTATCCTTAACACATAAAATATAATAAATAGAAAAAAATCAGGACTTTTTTATATATAAATTAAAATTGGCTTAAAGAATTTTGCATTACTTTCATATATGTTTATTACAAAATCCATGCAGGAAGAATTCAATCTGAAAATAGTTATTGAAACGGTTTATAGGATTGGTTGTATCTTATAATGATTATATTATGCATTCTTAGGTCAACAAAAAAAGTGTTATTTTATTTATTTTTTATTAAATATTTATAAAAAATTATCATAAAAAATATTGATTTTTAGAGGAATTAAACTCGCATTCTTCATCTTCACTTGAAAAATACTGAAATACTTACATATTGAGCTGCTCCCTGTGAATTTCAATTTTTATTACAAACTGCTAAAACTCTATTTAAAATTTAAAAAATCAATGAAATTTAATTAATGAATTAATATTACAAAAACTGTATTAACGTAAAGTGTCATCCATTACAAGTTTTAAAAATGTATTTGAACTTGAGTGGATAAATAAAAAGAATTTTATTAACGATTGAAAATTTGTAGGAATTAAAAAAAGAAAAAATAACAGGGTAAAAAAAAATTAAAGCGTTTCTTTTTTCTTTCAAACTTTGGTATAGCATATATATTAATGCATTTTCAAGTTAAGGAAAATGCATGAAAAATGATAGATTGAAATAAAATTGTAATTTTTCAAACACCTTTTAAGCAAAACAAACGCGAAGTTGTTTCTTTCTTAAGCCAATAAAACTTTATTTTGAGGCTAAAAGGGAAAGCTTATAAACAATCTGAGAATAAATCTCACTGATTTAATGTGTATGGATTTATATTTAAATACTGAAAGATAAGCTAATTGACAAAATTGAGCAATAAAATTTGATTCAAAGTTCATTCACAATGGGACAACATTTTAAAAGTTATATCGGAGCCTTGAAGTACAAAACCAGTCAAACAATGCCCACACTTATAAAATATCAAAACAGCACATCAGATGAATGACACATAAATTAAACAGCTTACACCTATTATATAGCTCGTATAATGCAAAGCAATCGACTTTAACAAATAAATATGAAATACATGTTTAAATTGAACACAACTTATTGTCTCAGAGTTACAATAGTATCGGAAATACTCCTTGCACAATAAAAATGACTGCTGAAATAGAATATTATCTCAGAGAGAAATTGACTTCCACTTATTTCACTTGTTTGTCAAGAAGTCAGTTTTCTAAAAAACGAATAAATTAAAACCAAATAATTCAGTCCTCTGTGTTGATAACAGTTTATAATGAAACTATTTTTAACCAAGAAAAATGGCGACGCGAATGAAATGATTCATCACCTCAAATGACGTTGAAGAACACTAATCATTATTAGCAGACTGTTGGAGTAGAAGAAAGTTTGAAAATCAGAAGTCTGGCAGAGTTCGTGATCTCGTGGCGCCATCTAGTGTGTAATCGTTAAAATATTCTTTGAAAATTTTCCTCCTACTTCAATTAAGATATATTATTATTATCACGGCAGTTATGAGAATAATTAAGATAATTCTAAAATGTTTCTCCTCTTTCCATTTCAACAGCACCTACAAGATATCTTCTATCGATATAAAGCTCATAGAGAACGAGGAAATAATTATCTTCGGAATTTCATCAGAAACCCCAAGCCTCCGTGTAGCGAACGTCGCACTCCTGTAAAACTGGAAGAGTTTTCTGGGGAAAAAAATTAAAGAAAATTGCATACTTATTTTCAAACTATGTTAAAAAGTACAGTAACAAAGATTAACAAAACAGTATTTAGGTAACATAAAAAAGAAAAATAGTATAAAAACAACAACAAAAAAAGAATATTGTTAAAAAATACATTAAAAATATTTTAAAAATTATGCAGTTTTTAAGAACAGAAAATAATTTATTTTATACGTGAAAAAATTAGCTTGTTACTTTTTAAAATTAAAAACACTTAAAATTATTGAATAAAAATTTTTTAATGAATTTTGCAAATGAAAGAATATTGTTTTTTATTTTCAAAACATTTTAAATCATATACTAATAAAGATTAACATAAAAGTTCTTAATATAAAAAGGAAAATAAAATAAAATTAATAAAAAATATAATTAAAAATTAGATATTAAAAAATATTTTCAAAACTATGCAAATTTTAAGAAGAAAAAAAATTCTATGTTTAAAAAAAAATGTTTCATTTAAAACATTGAATATCATTAAATAAAAAATTATCAACCAAATTTGGCATTTTTCCTTCCTGTGCACGCATATCATGGATCAAAGAGTGGTTCAAAAAAGAAAGTTTTGACAAATCAAATAATAACTAATAAAGTCCTTTTCGAAAACTTCATAGAAAATTAGAAATAATTTTTAAAGCGTCTTGTGTCTGTTTAGTTACAAAAAGAAACAAAACGCAATAAATTCAAATAAACTGCTTCGAATGCAATAAATAAGCAAGCTCTTACCTTTAAGCATTCAAATGTTTCTGGATGCAATTGTGTGCTGTTTAGATTCAATTTTCTTAAGCTCTTCATTTCTAGAGAGGGAAAAATTATTCAAGAAAAATAATTATGTCAAACAGTGTTTAATATTAGGGTGTCCCATAAGCTTTTTCTTATTTCTGTTTAATATTAGGGTGTCCCATAAGCTTTTTCTTATTTCTAATATGAAATGAATACACAATATTTACTGTTAAACATATTCATTTTGTTATGTAAGAACTCTTTTGCTGTATCACCGTTTTCCTTCTCTCAGTAAACCTCATTATGCCATATTTTCAACATTGTTGTCTTCGGGACAAGAAACAAACTTTGAGATGCGCTTTTCTTTCGCTCATTTATTTAAAGCTCTTATCACGAAGATAATTTTTCAAAGACAGAAAGAAGTAAACATCGGATAGAGCGATATCTGGAGAGGATGCAGGGTGTGGTAAAACATCCTAATAAAACTGTGCTTCTCTCTTACCACTAATGAAATATGGGATCTGTTCTTCACAACGATTAACAAATCTCATCTTGGATATGATTTTGCACTGTTGTTTTGGGAATCCTAATAGTATTCACTATTTCCAGCACACTATATCGCGGATTTTCTTCAAGTACGACCGTGATAAGGTTCATATCCGTCGTTTTTAAAAGATCTCTGAGATCTTTATCTTCCACATTAAAATTCCCACCTCTTTATCTTTTTAATCAATTGCGAACCAATGTAACAGTTATGCACCATATCTGTACACAGAACAAATCTCGTCAACATATTCATTACACACCCACCTTTCTTGAAAGAATCTTGACCAATGCAACAGTTATGCGGCATACCCGTAAACAGTACAAATCTCGTCAACATATTCATTACACCGTCACCTTTCATGAAAAAATCTTAACCAATGCAACAGTTATGCACCATACCCGTGCACAGTACAAATCTCGTCAACATATTCATTACACCGTCACCTTTCTTAAAACAATCTTGACCAATGCAATAGTTATGCACCATACCCGTACACAGTACAAATCTCGTCAACATATTCATTACACCGTCACCTTCCTTGAACAATCGACCAATGCAACAGTTATGTGGCATACCCGTAAACAGTACAAATCTCGTCAACATATTCATTATACCGTCACCTTTCTTGAAACAATGAGACATAACAAGCCTTAAAAATCGCCTTTCGCCACCCATGTTTAATGGTGTGGGCAAAAGTCATAAAAGTAACTGTGGCACAAACGAAACATACTGTAAAATAGCTCCGGGAAGACTGAAACGGATGACATAGACGGCTAATAGATAAGCCTGCATGTTTACTCAAGCAGAGCCAGAAAAAGCCATTCATAGCTGAATGAGAAAGAAATTTTAGGATACCCTAATATTATATAATATTATAAAATTGGTTAGAAGTATGTATAATATTATTTTGCTTAATTAAAATGAGAAATTTTCAATATTTTATAATAATGTGCAATATTTCAGATTTGTATTATATCGTATTTCTGTTTATTTCTGCTTGTACAACAATCCGAAAATCTAAAAGGCACGTGTATGATTTGGTAAGGGACTTTTTTAAGAATTATACATACAGTAGTGTTTTTATTCTCCATCTCCCGGGAGCAGCATGATTTTGCACAAACGGCGCAGACAAAGCATAAGTGGCGAAAAAAGGAATGAATTTAATTTTAACTAGTCTATTTTCTTTTTGATCGGGAAAACATTGTTAACCTAATTTACTATTAATATTTATAGAGATTTTTTAATGTGTCAATCCAAAAGTAGGAGAACACAAAGGGATCTTTTGAGAAAACTATTCGTTTTGGTCAGCAACTTTTATCAATCACTCTGAGCGTGGGATGAACTGACTAAACATTTTTACAATCGTTTCTTGAATAAATTAAGTAGATAACGTGGAATCGGAACAGGAGAATAGTTTTAGAATGAAGTTACTATGGGCTAAATTAAGGTAAAACTTAAGAAATTAATTTGATATATACATAAGTTTCCATCTACTGACAAAAGCAGATAATCAGGTTTTGAATCAATTTTTAAATAGCATGAAACATCAAAACAATTTTCAAATCAAGCTAATTTTCTACATGCATTGGGCAACCAAACTCCTATCTCTAAACTCTAGTTGCTGCCATGTTACGTGCTTTCACAAATTACTCATACACAATGGGAACAAAGTTTTTTATTAGTAGAAAACATGCTATTAATTAAATAATCACGAAATCTTTACTAAACCCTATGACATGTTCCACAGAAATTGGAAGAAACTTTTGAAGACAATCTAGCCAGTAATTTGATTTCTATAGAAAACTAAGAATTGATGTTTTAATTTAATTTTATTTAATTTTTAAGAAGTGATTTCTAGTGTTTGTTATTTCCAAACGCTTACCTGTGAGAGAGGCAACTCCATTGTCAGTGACCCTGGTCTCACAAAGATCGAGCGATTGTAAATTTGGAAGATGCTCTGAGAGGAGACGAAGTCCAGAGTCATCGAACTATGCAAATAGAAAATAATATCTATGAACTTCAAGATTGACTTGAACTGTTCAAAACATCATATACCAAAGTTTTGAATAAATATCGTAAATAAAAAATGATATTTAATAAATAGCCAATGTACTAAATGGTAATTTTTGTGAAAAATTCCATACATTTTAAGAACTGAAGCATAATAATGCGATTCCATAAGCATTTCGAAGCAAGAATATCAACCCGTGAGGAGACCAAGTGCAGAGTCATCGAAATGTGCAAATGGAAACTAATATCTATAAATGTCAATATTGATTTGAACTGTCAAACAATTTATCAAGTTTAAATTTTTGATTTATAAATTTTAGATAAATATTGCAATTAAAAAAATGCTCTCGAATAAATAACTCATGTAAGTAGATGGTAAGCAATGTTAAAATTTTTCTGAAGTATCAAAGCATAATAATATTTTAGGATTGATTGATGATGTCATGTCTGTGTTTCCACCGAAATGGGGTGCAGTAGTATCTGAGGGTAAGGACCCCTGAACACCCTAAGGCAAAAGTCTGACATCCAGCTCATATGCAGATAACATTCACACACTCGCCAGCACAGCTACATTTAACAGCAGGGGGGGGGGGGTTGGGTGCTCATTCATGCACCTCACAGATAGAACACAGGATGAAGAACAACTGTGACCAAACCAGGAGTCGAACCCGGGACGCCCATCAAAGGGAAGAAGCGCTACCCCTAATGTAGGACGCGGGCTTAGAATTGATTCAATCAATCATTACATTGCAAGTGTAACGAATTTTACATCACGCACTTTGAAGTATAAAAGTTAATCTGAAATTATTTTAATGCTAATAAGAGCAAAAATGAAAAGTTTAACTTGGGGTTATCGTCCAGGTTAAGCGATCTTCTTTTATCATAATGTAAACAGTGTAACATTATGGATTGCTTTATCAAAAAGTAAATCGAAAGTGCATAGCAACAATAGAGTGGAAATGGTGCAGATTCAGTTATATGTCAAATAACAATTTAAAAAAAGTAGCTATTAACGCAAACATGGATTTTAATAGTTGAAATTGCTCTAAACTCACCTGCGTTGACCAGAGACTGAGGTATTTGAGCGATGATAATTTGATGAGTTCCTCCGCGCATGCGCTGGTCACTTGGGTGAAAGCTAAAGAGAGACATTCTAGGTCTCCGAAAGAGCCACTGCTCAACAGGCGAGATACGTCAGCATCCTGCGAATAAAAAGTAAAATTAAAATTCAAAAGTAAGAAAAGAAAATTCGAGGTTGATTATCATGCGACAACATGTACTTTCGAGGCCCAGTGATCTATGTACAAGATGAGTCCAAATGAAAAGGTACGAATCAGCACGATGGGTATAAATGAAGACTTCATTCAAAATATACATCACAGACCTGAGCTCAACGATTTCATTGATTAACAAGTCGAAGGATTCCTTGTTCCCAGAATTGCTGTGGCCGTGACGAGACCTAGTCCTTCAAAATGTCCTTGAGTGTGCCATCCGAGTTGAAGCGCTTTTCTTCCAGGTTTTTTAACGGGACTAAACACATGAAATTTGAAGGCGACATGTCCAGGCTGCTCTCACTTGAGCTTGGCCAGTTCAGCGCATGTAATCCTGGAGAGGTGCGGAAACGCATTATCATGGAGCAGAAACACACGTTCCGTGAGTAGCCACTATCTTAATGAACCTACCTAGTATTCGGAATGCCTCACAGTACTCCTTGAAGTTAATGGTGCTTCTTTGCTCCAAGACTTTGAACAAGTAGCAAACCTAGGACGGCGAACTCAAGGACATTGCGAATGACTGGGTCTCGTCCAAAGAATCCTCCGACTCGTTAATCAATGAGATCATTTTGTTGTTGCCTATGGTGTATATTTTGAATAAAGTCTTCATTTATATCCACCGTACCGTTTCGTACTTTTTCATTTGAAAAACTCTTGCAGGATTGCTAATTACCATCTAGTGCAAAGAATCTAATAATTTATAAATCTGTTCTAAAAGAAATCTTGCATTAAATAGTAAATAATTCATTAAGTTTTCCCCTTGCAAGTTGCTATTTTCCAAATAGTTTTAAAATAATAAGTGCTAATTATTTACTTTCCGCTTGACACATACGATTATAATTGAACTCATATGATTAAGAAAGGCTATCTAAAGGCTAAGGTGATAATATATTTTTTTGATACAATATATAGTTTTAACTCCATTACCCGCTTTATTCAGTTTTTTTTAAATATATTGTGTAATAGAATTCCACATTAAATTAGAAATAAAATAGGCATAACACTTACAGTGGATTTGTTGGGCAGAACTAATTTCCTCGGACCTCCTTTTTGTTGCTGTTAGAAAGAAAAAAATAAAATATATTAATACTTTCAGTAATATTCTAAATAAATAAGATTATATGAAATTTTTAAAACGATTCCGTAACACGCCAACAGATGGCAGCGCAACCACACTCACAAAGAATATTGACACTAATAAGTGTGAACATAGAAATGCCATATTGTGTGCTACAGTAGCAATGACCCTAGAGTTTTTGCGAATACGTATTTTATTACTATGCATTCTGAATCTTAACTTTTTATCTGTTGACTTCAACTTAACATTAATGGTGGGTCACTATGATCACTCTTTGTTCAATGTGGCAGTTGTGGCATCATTGGTTAAAATCGTTGAATCTTGCTATGGAATAATAAAATGATGAGTTTCATAAGAAACAGTTAAGAATCAATCTGTCTAGACATATTCTAAAACCTCCTTGAAACTTGCAGTTCGTCTTAAGATTCTATGTACACTGCAACGCTATTCAGTAAGTTCGCCAAATAATTATATTGAAATCAAAAGACAGTAATCATTTCTTAAAACTTCTGCATGTACATGATGATTCAGAATATAAGAATGATAAAATTTCAGAATTGAATAATTTGCTCGTCCAGACACGAAAAATCAAGTACTAATGCAATATAGAGATGGAGGTGAAAATGCGAAGCATCATTGCTGGAGCAAATCATTATGACAATGACAGGGAAGGGAATAACTCTGGTTAATTCTCTATGTCATTGTTTCTCACAGATGTAGTTGAAACTTCAAAAGGCAATCCTGTGCTTTCAAATAGCTATCATAAAATTCCCAAGAACAACAAGATAATACATTACAAAACAATGCTCTAGAGCCAACTTTCAAGTTAACATTGTGGGAAATTTCTTGTCCCAAACATAAAATTCAATAGTGACACCCTTCGGAAATTTCTGATCTTCGCAGAGCTACGACTTGACAGGTATGCGTCTTTATATAGTGTCATCGTTTTTTATCTCATCAAGTTGTACTCCTGAGTTATATCAGCAATCACATACTTTTGTGTTATAAGATTTTTTCTGAGAACACCTACCATTCTGAAAATTATCCAACTATTGCTTGTCTGAATGTATGTATATACCCTACGAAAGTAACTAAACAGAGAAAACGAGAATTTCTTTTACGAAATCCTCATCATTTTTCTGGTAGTTATATCAATAGTGATGTGGTTGTGTCAGTATCTTTTTCCATGATGATTTCGGATTCATGCCTTAATTGATGATGATCTTTTTGTAACTCACATGTAACCAGTGTTAATATCGAGATGGCCAGGTCATCTAGAATATGATAATGTGGTTTAGGTAACATAATCACAAGTTGACTTCTCAGATCCGTCCTGAAACGCACAGGTAAAAGTGAATGTCAGAACCGCTGCGAAAGCATTCAAGGGAACTGAAAGTGTTTCAAGGGCTATCACCAGTCACAATACAACAACCTCTGGTTTGAGATACATCCCATTGTTTCTGTATCCATAAAAGTGATGAAGAGCAATCTTCATACCAGGAGCTTCTCATTCCCATAGGTACTTTTAGAGGTGCTTCTCGATGGGAGATTAAGGTAGTATAATCTTAACCGAATACACCAACCCGCCACTAAGGTTAATGATTAAACTGATTAATCGGATCCCAACGAGAACAATACTATCGGGAACTATGTTTGAGTCCTAAATGCCATTACCAGTCACTGTACAATCCTACCTGTGGAAAACACGTCCTGTCATCAGTAGGAAATAGCCTACCCCAACCTTTTCTGTACCCACCAGGTTGTCAAGATCTAATCACCATCTCGGGAGCTTCTTATCCTCATAATTGTGAAGCTCCTGGTGGGAGGTTTAAGTAGTATGAAGAAGTAGTGTTTATGGTGTATGCACAACATGCTATTCTTCAACAATATCCTCGTTGATGGATATATTTATGGGTTAATATATCTATATTGAATTGCAAATCCAAAATATGAGAGTCTGTCTAAGACAGGAACAATTTTAAATCAACATTTCTTGATGAGCTTACCACTTGTCTAAGATGCATCTGTCTCTCGCAGAGGGTGGCGTAGTACCTCTTTCCACTGGCCGTGCTTTGGAGTGTGGTGATGGTCTGTAGTTGGAAGTCTCTGTCCTCAATAAGATCGAATTCCAACAGAGCACACAGGGTCTTCTGGCAAGTCTCGTCACCGCGCAATGCGCGCAGCATCAAGGGACCTAATTGGACGGCCACTACCTGAAGGAACTTGCGCCTTTTGTAGCAGCACGATAGCAGACGGTCCAGCTAGAAACGCAATAGAAGAATAAGAAAAAAATGAGTTGATATATCCAGCAAATAACATTTAAAAATAATACATTTAAGTTGGTATTTTTTATACGATTAAATTTTATTTTTGCAATATATCAGATTTTGTTAAGATTTCCAATGTTTCTTATCCAAAATTAGAAGTTCAATTTGCCAAAAATAGTCAAGGAATCCATTATGCATATAATATTTGGCATAATAATATAAAAATGGACAGAAAAACATAAACTAAACTGGAAGGTTTTAAATTGAATATTAAATGTAATACTTAAACTAATACTGTAATACTGTAACTATTTTATACTTTGCATTTGACACTAAGACAATATCATAAAATGTTAATTCTTAGCTATATTTTCTGATTTTTCTTAGCTATTTTTTATCATTCAAAATTTTTTTTATTTTCCTTTTTTTTCAACCCTTTTTTTATTATTTTCATTAATAACATGATTTAAAACTTTCTTGAACTGTAAACTTTGCATGCTTATTATTTCTTATTATTTCAGAGAGAGAAAATAGAATCCAACTAATCAACCAAGTTTGCAATTTCAATTGTAGCGCCAGGGAGAGCAAGGTTCATTCGGTCGGTGTTATTATTATTATTGTAATTTTTTGAAGAAAATATTACATACGAGTCCCATACTGATTACATTTGAATATTTTTCAATCTTACTCAATCTGCTCATTTAAATAAATAAATATTCATTAATGCACTTAGTTCAGCATGATATTCGAATGAGTTGATACAATAATTCCATTGTTGTTACTGGATATGGGCCAAACGTTGTAGTATTCGAATAAATAATGCCATAAAGTGCCATCTCACAAAATTGTGATGTACGAGTAGGTTATCATCCGATGACAACAATGCAAGCACCATAAAAATTTACGAGATGGCGCTACATGACATTATCAGCATGAGAATAGATAGGAAAAGGCTCTAATACTCAGTTATAAACAAATTGTGTTTGTAAAATCGTGGTTATTTTTCAGGAAAAACATCTATACAGATAAATTAAAAAAGTAAAGCCTTATCTAAATATAAAATGTGATCTAAATCATAGAGCTGTTTCCAAGGTACACCAAACACACACACACACACACACACACACACACACACACACATATATATATATATATATACACAAGAATTCCTCGTTTAAAAGGTATAAGATTAACATACGTATACGAAAAATTGTTATGGAAAATTTCTAAGCCAGATTTCTCGTAATTAATAATTTGTTTTCTTATTTTGACTTAAAACAGCCAAAATTGAATATTGGTGAAGATATTAAATAAATTTCTGTAGTAATTAAAGAAAAGATAAATTATTGTTCTGATCATAATGTTTTATGCGTCAGCAATAAAATTGAGAAAAATTATTCGCTTTACTTAGAAAACAAGGGTTAGGAAGCAAAACTTACCATAAAACTCCAAAGGTCACCATCATCGTCACACACGACATTTTCGGAATCCGGAACGTACAAGTTGTACCACCCAATTTTCTGTTCCCTTATTCCCAGCACCATCTGATGTACATTGCATCTTTCGTCGTGTACAATGTTACGAATGACTTCTTTGAATGGCCTGGAAATAGATGAGAAAAACTTCTATTTACACGTCTCCTTCATTAATAATAATTATAATGAAATATTTAATGCAGAGGTTCCCAAATTTTAAAAATGAGGCTTTTTTAATTACCGTTCCTCACTCAGAAATTAAATTTCTTCTTCAGAAATGAATAGAGCGGAACTTTTTTAACATTTTCAGCCACAATGACGTGTCTGACAAGTGCTTCTGATTATTGAATTTATCGATTTTATATCTGAAATTGATTGAAAATATTAAGGTGTCCCATAAATTTCTTTCCTATTCCAAATATAAAATGAATTCTCACTATTTACTGTTTAGGGTATTGTTTATTTTGTTACACAAGAACCTTTTTGCTCCGTTTCTTTCTTCCATCTCCAAGAAACCTCATTATGCCTTCTTTACAAAACTGCTATGTTTTGGACAAGAAATAATGCTCGATGTGAGCTTCTTTACATAACTGCAGTGTTTTGGACAAGAAATAATGCACGATGTGAACTTCTTTACAAAACTGCTATGTTTTGGACAAGAAATAATGCATGATGTGAGCTTCTTTACATAACTGCTGTGTTTTGGACAAGAAATAATGC
>JAPMOQ010059908.1:3351443-3413252 GCA_026543055.1 Argiope trifasciata
TGTGAGCTTCTTTACAAAACCGCTGTGTTTTGGACAAGAAATAATGCCCGATGTGAGCTTCTTTACAAAACTGCTATGTTTTGGACAAGAAATAATGCACGACGTGAGCTTCTTTACATAACTGCTGTGTTTTGGACAAGAAATAATGCTCGATATGAGCTTTTATTTCGCTCATTTATTTATTTTAAAGCGCTTGTCGGGAAGAGAATTTTGTGAGGATAAAAAGAAATAATCATCAAACGGAGAAAGATTTGGAGTGTAAACAGGATGTGGTAAAACATCCCTATCAAACTGTGAGAGTTACTCTTTTACGACTCATGCAATATGTAATCTCGCGTTTTAATGATAAAAAATAGCATCTCGTTAGTTCATTAATTCTGGACGGGTTTTTTTTGTATGGTAGAGTTTAGTTGATTCAGTTGACGACAGTATTTCGTAGAAATTATTATTTCACCTTGAAAAAGGAGCTCATAGGAAATGATGTCTTTCCTTTTACACCAAATAGACATAAGAACTTTTTTGGGGTACAGCAGAGCTTTAGAAAGACTGAAATCGATGACATAGATAGATGAACCGATGACATAATATTTGAACAAGCAGATGCAGACAAAACTATTCCTAATGCGAGGAGAAAGAAGCTTTTGGGACACCATAATATTATTCCGTCATTTAAAACGCGAAGATCAATTAGTAAAGCTTCAATATTTCAAGTGTCTTTTTTTTTTTTTTCGCTATTTACAGAGAATGAAATAACGATAAACTTTCCAAATGGAATGTGCCATCTGAGTAAGAGGTTAAATAAATTCGAAAATATAAATGAAACGGTTGTTTTTTTTTTTAGTCTCAAAAGAGATTTGCAGGAGAAGACATTAGAATTATTATAATAATTGTTTATACAAATAGTTCTAAACGAAAAATGCAAACGATAATGAGGTGAGTGCACAAAACATAACGAACTACTTAGGAATAAATGAATATATAAACTGAACTGAAAGTTAAAAACAAAGAAATTTTTGATAAGATAGTGTCATTTTTCTGATTGAGACCATAGGAGACGCGACAATTGTTCAATTGACACGAGTCGCTTGTTTGCAGATTGCGCTGTTTTTCTTTTTGGTGTTGCTACCATTTAGTTTGATGAAGATTTTAAACTCGTACCAAATTTTTGCCAATGATTGAGTGAAAAAGTAGGGCTTGTGAGAAAATATATACAAATTCTGGATCTTGAGCAAACTTTAACTTTTCTCGCATCTGACCCAAGGAATGAAACCAATAATTTGGGAATCTCTTATTTGAAGAATATGGTTGATATTATCATTATTCATAGTTAATAAATTTTCGCACTGAAAATCAGAAAAAAAAAGGTTTTAGTGTACTTACGACATGAATCTTTGGCAACTTATGGCTCTGAAAAGAAAAGAAAAAATAATTTAAAATCACGTATGACGAGAAATTTAAAATTATCAAATCACTCATATATAATTCTCCTCATAATTGTGGACTTTGGTCAAATTCATGAGTGAAAGTGCACATATTTCTATTTCAAGACTTTCACGCATGAAAAGTTTATGATTTGTAGTTTATATTAATAGCTATGTCGTGTATGTTAGAAAAACAGCAATATGGAATTTGAATGCTCCTTTTCCGAATGACTGAAACCAAAATTTGGTCAAGAACTACAATTTTAATGACAATATAAAATACCAAATTTCGTTTTTCAGCTATCGCCTTTCTAAGTTTTCGATATTCAACAGCCAGCCTAACATTTCATAGATTTAATTTAGAATATAATTTAAACCTACATTTTAGATTATACAGCTGTGTATATAATTTAATTCATTTAAATTGTTGTGATTTCGACTTATCACGTTTACATCATGCAAAATTACAGACCGATAAAAAATTTTAAAATTATGATATTAAAATTTAATTAAATCTAATAATTAACCGAAAAATAAATTTTGAATTATTAAAATAACTCAATAATACCAAAATATATAGCTCAATAAAACTATAAAAATCTGGTGCATAATGAAAAAAAATGAAAATGGAGAGCAAAATTTGATTTTTACAAACACGATCAATAAAAAAATGTTAAAATTATATTATTATTATATACAAGCAATAAAAATAAAATATCTCTTTGATTTTCGTTAGTTAGGTCTTAATTAATGCTTATGGCAATTGTCATAGACAAATTCATTGACGAATTCATCGATTTTAAGCCAAGCTTGAGCGTCTCTTGTTTCAGTAGCGCCATCTAGGGCCAAGAGTACATCTTAGCTACTCTTGTGTCCCAGTTTTTTGTACGAGGTGGACTTCATTCATAAATTTTTTCACAGATAGTAACTTATACCTGAATTAGACAACAATCACCACTAATTCATTATCCCCAGTGATACTGTCTTGACTCTCAGTACTTCGAGGCTACGACAGATTTATACATGCACCAGCCACTATTTACACTCAGAATCTTCTACCGGTGACGTTCGAACTCACAAAGCAAGGGGTGCCACTCCAACGCTCTACCAATTAAGCTATCTCGGTTTATGTCTTAATCTTCTCGAGGAAGGTGATATATTTTTAACATCATCCAATTTAAGCCATTAACTCGGTGGGATTCTTTTATTCTACTTTCGCTATAGCGTATCATATTTCCTAATAATTTTGTATTCTGTTTTTATACAAATTCTGCAATTAATAAACACAGCAAAAGTTTGAACAATACGTAAGTATATAAAAAGGTGCAGTAAGTAAGAAGTACTTGCAGACATTTGTAATATAAAATAGATATCTGCATGAGCATGGCAGATATTTATTTGTCTGTAATCATCTCTCCACGTCTCTCTTCATTCCCCAGCAACAAAATCTGATTTCCAGCTTTAAAATTCTTGAACACACAGTATTCAGATTGCTACTATCCAACTTGGGATTACACCAGAGTAACTCCACATGCCACACTGTCAAACCAGACTTTCTCCCTTGACATGAAGAATAAAATTTCGAACATCTTTCCCAAATCCTCTTAAGCATATGACCCGCAATCCCACGGGCAAATTCACCAGAAATTATTCAATCGAATTTAATTATGATGCCTCTTCACGATGTTGTTTTAATCTTGGAATCGCCCTCACCACATTTTTAGGAAATAGTTCCTGGAATTCTTGGAAGACGATCTAAATCCTCTTTGGTACCATTTCGTCATTGCTAATCGCAATATTTGCTGCCAACTGCGCCCTATTCTTCTGGGATTTGGGAGCAAATATTTCACTTCAAGGAATTCAATCCGAGGGTTTTCCGACGGAGAGGTGAATGATTTATTTCGGGAAATCGAACTGAAATATTTAATTAATTCAATATTTTACGATTAGCAGGCAGAAGTTATTCGATGGAGAATTCGCAAACTTCAAAGTCATAATCTTAGAAATGTTTTAAGTTTGTTTATGGAATTTTAAGATAGGATCAAACATACATCTTTGTTTAGATTTTATTAACGCGTGTTCAGAATTAAAGAGAGCCGCCTTTGGCGACTAGTAGATTCGCCGACGATATTGGTTGAGTTTAAATTCGATTAAATCTCTTATGTGTAATATGATGTCCATTATTCCCCCAACAAATATTTTTGAGCATCAAATTGTGAGATATTAAAGCTATGTTTTTAAATTATTCTTGTGCTTGTTTATTTTATTTCGTACACGAAATTTCCAAAGACATCTAGTTTTATGGCATTATAATATCATTGAATACTTAAATATTCCGGTAATCTATTTCAAATTGTATGTTATTGTTTGTGGGAATGTAACATCACTTTCTGATGCTTCGTATAAACTATGCAAGTAATGCGCAATATCGTTCCTCTTTAGTTTCAGAAATGGTATAGAATCATGCCATTAAATGTTTTTAAAAAGCAATAAAAGTAGGTAGAACATACACACCACATTTATAGGTTATACCTTCTTCCTTCTCAGTTTTTAATAATTTTCCTTTTTTAATCAATTTATTATTTTTTGTCTGGTGATTTGTGAATTTGGCAGTGAATGCTGCTTAGAATAATTTATTCTGTTTTTGTCGAGCTCATCAAATGTTTTAATTCAATTTGCACTAGGGTACTCTCCAACAACCTTAAGATTATTCAATAATCATATAAAACTTTGGTTAAAATGTATTACAGACATAAATATCCCAAATCTGAAGATTCAGAGCTCAATAAAGACATCATTAGGTACAAATTTCCACAAAAACACTGCTAAAGCTCTCATTGGCATTCTGTGTTTTCCTGTGCCAAGTATTTTCCTTATTTAAAACTAAATTGGAGTTTATAAAATTTTTAACATGTTTTTGGGCCTGTAAATCGATACTTCCGGTTATTTGAATGCCCACTTCCGGTTTACCCATCATTACGAAAATATTAATATCTTGACTTCTAACTAACATATAGACAAAAGTGAACCTGTTTTGGATAGCTCAAAGATTGGTCTATCCAATAAAATAATTTTTGGAAAATGTCATTTTTTTCCGAAAATCGACCTTTTCAACGTGTTCGGATACCTTAAATGTTTTTAAAAAAGCAATAAAAGTAGGTAGAATTTCGGTATAACAGTGAAAAGTATTATTAAAATTATATTACAGATTAAATTGAACTGTTGTCATTAAAAATTATTTTTTAGATCATAAATTGGAGTAATAACCTGTTTTGAAACGAATATTGCTAAATAATATTTTCAAAGAGTGTTCAAGAAAAAAAAATCCAAAATCTTGATTCCTCTTGAACTTTTAAACAAGGAAAATAAAGAGAGTCAAAAGGGTTATTATACTTAATTTAATATAATTAGTTATTTCAGCATATAATCACAACATGAGTATGGATAACATAATTGTCAAATTCGTAACCGGTCTGCTATTATGAACAAACGAATTCATTTGCTGAGAGAGACAAAAATCGTGTCACAAGGAAATAATAAAATTGTAATTAATTCGATTATGTTGAATGCAGCTAATTTTTGTTCAAAATTGTGAACACTCGGGGGAATTTGGTATAATGAAGGAATGCTTAGAACAAACAATCTTTGATTCCCATCCATCTCCAAACTTGTGCAAAGACAATAATCACATAATCCTTACAACACACCCAAGAACTCATCACACTTAAGCTACAATAAAAAATATCATAAATTTACAAAATCAAAACATTAAACTTTATAATTTGAATTTAAATATTAGTAAAATGAATATGTTTAATTTTTGCTAATAGCTTTTTACTTTGACTAATGCAATGAACAAGCACAAACAAGAAAAAAAAATGATGATATTTTTCAGATCTAAACAGTCTTTTACTAAACAAATCGAATTATTGTAATTCATGGATGATACCATGAAAGAAAATCATTGTAATTTGTTAAAGTAATTCCATGCATGTTTTTTTAACTTTGCAAGGAAAATGCAGTGGGGGGGATTAAAAGCCAATTGACATAAATTTACTATAATTTTTTAGTATTCGAAAAAAGTTGCTTATTAAAATAATTATAATATTGTTATAATATTTTAAGTTATTTAATAACTGAAAATATTTTAATAAACATGTAGAAGGACTTATTAAAGAATTACAAAAGATAATTTATTTTTTGTCACTTTTTACGATTTTTAAAATTAATGGAGTTTTAAGCTTTATGTGAAAAGTATCTAAGAGCATTATTCTTTTTTTCCCACTTGATCTTTTTCATTTTACTTTTCCAAAGCATAGCGGCATACAAATATATTTTCTTCAGTTCACCTTAACATACAAGTCAGTATAGCTAATCAAAGATAATGCATTCTGAAAACATACATTGAAAAATCTTTTTTTTTTCGAGGGGGAGGATTACATTGTAATAATAATCAATATTCATCAACAACTCAATCAATTAAATCAACTATCTCTTGAGTCACTCAGAAAATGAAATCTGGGTTTATTAATGCTGAGTACAGACTTTCATTTCATTTAATTGGAGATATGTGCATATCAATGAAAATTCAATTTTAGTGTCATACAAGTGTCTTATAAGGTATACATGCCGCTGGAAATTTTATATTAATTCTATGAGAATAATGCAGGAAAAATTATCTCAGATTTTGTGGCACTAGATTTATCTAACTAAATTGACATTTGAGTTAAATCCATCTTTTAACCCTTTGAGCACTGACAGAACGTATATGGTAGATTGTGTAACGGTTTTGCATTTCCTAGCAGTTATTGCAAGTGACGATTATCAGCGGTAATTTTAGATTTAAATTTTCTTCGATTATGACTCCTACAAGCCGATTCTGTTCTTAACCGCTTGAATGACTATCCCGACACTATCTAGGGTTCTTAAATGTTGTAGTTAATTATTATCCCAGAAAACTTGGGCGAAGCAGAGTTTGTCAGAACGATTTGTTTTATCACAGTTTTAATATGCCTGGAGGAAATGAAAGGAAATATTCGGCTTTGATTGGCAGTTTGCCAAATTTTAAACCAACGAAACTGCCAATCTGATTGGTTCTGGTCAGCATTTTCAATATTCTATAGTATACGTCTGCTTGAGAATTAGTAATGTATAAAAAAGGACAGCAGCATTGAAAAAAAGTAAAATAGAAATGAGATAGTGAAAGTGATGGTTTTTCAGATAGTGATTCCTGCTACTGAAAAAAAAAATCAAATCCAACGAGACGGCGTATTCTGTGCTCCTGTAAAAAAGATTCTAGTGGTAAATCGGCAAGAAAAAAGACCAAAGATCAGTGTACAGAATGTCAAGTATCACTTAGCATTGTCCATTGTTTCGAAAACTATCATACAAAGACTAATATTTAACTTTTTTTCATTCGCCCAAAATAATTCGGGATAGTAAACTAATATTGAAATTAAATGCTTTTGTACCCAAAAACAAGTATAAATTCAAGTTAAAACGAACATATTTTGTTTTATTTCATTTCATTGTATTAAATAATAAAGCAAAAATAAATAAATAAATAAAATGCGATAATGTTTGAATTTTTTTTAAATTTATTTATTTGCAAAAAAAAAAAAAAAATTGTAAGGGAAGCAGTTAAGATAAGCTCAGCTTAGTTAGTCTGTAAGAAATTCTGGATGCAATCGGCCGCAACATAGAGGCCAAATTATTTTCATTATATTACAAAACATAGCTTATAGTGTTAACAAATCAGTAAGAAGAGGGAATAAAGATGCTGCTATTTTCTGCTTTAGCATTCATTCTATAGAAATGTAGTTAAAACAAACTCGTGTAATTTTAATATTTGTTTACCATATAATTAAATATCATATAGAAGTACATAGGGTGATGCAAAACTTAATGTTCAAATTTCGTGGAGAAATAAGTCAGGTGATAAGTTTTGAAATAATTTGAATAAATTTGATAAGTAAAAAAATATCGAGATACTTTGAATTTTTTTGATGGTCATGAATTTGATGTTATATTTATTTATAAATGTCACTTATTAGCTATATGTGATAAAAAGTATTTGAGTTAAAGTTTAACAGAGTTTCATACATTCATTTAAAAAAAATTATTTATTTTTCAAAAGTTTTATAGCTTTCACTAAAACAGAAAACTAATTTTGTTCTTCGATTGGTTTATATTTATTAGTATACTTTAATTCAATTGTATTTTGAATTTTTATGTGCTTTTTGTTTCTTGTGAGAAAGTTTTAAACATTATTAGAACAACACAGGAAGATTCCAGTATAGCAACTAAAGAACGCAATTTATTTTTGGTCTTAGGAAAGTAAAGATCAATAGAAAAAACTTCTGGAAACAAATTAGTCCGAATCACTATATATTAAGATTAATTGCATATTTGTATATTAAATATATAATATGAATATATTGTATATTTCACATTTTACATTGAAATATAAAATACTGAATATATTGTATATTTCATATTGTACATTGAAATATATTGACATAATATTCATAGATAGTTCTAACTAACACTAAGGCAACATATTCTCCAGGTCTACAAGAGAAATTAATTTGGTCGAATTCACATTTAACTTGGTCACTTTTGTATGCATAACTATAGTAAAACTATTGATTCACAAGCAAAATGAAGATGTTTCGGATATTTATTTATTTTGGGAGTATCAAGATTATAATATTTTAGTTTATTTAATTTGCATATTCATTTTGGAGGCCAGGATAGCCTGGTTGATAGTGCGTTGGACTCGTGTCCGTTAAGTTGCGGGTATGAACCCTCCAGTCAAAGATTCCCCGCATTTGGTGGTGATTGAAATACATATAAAACTGTCATGGTCACTAAGTCCTCCATGTCGAGAGTAATATCCCTGGGGGTACTGGTTCGGAGATGGTGGTTCTCTGATTCAGATCTAAATTATGATCTGTGGATGAGTGAAGGAAAATACACGAATGAAGTTCACCTTATAAAAAGGGTTTGACGTGTGAATGGCAAAGTCATACTCTTGGCCTTAAACGAAAAAATCAGGAGACGGACCCTATCGGCTTAAATCGCTGTCTTTGAAACAGTGGGACTGTCCAATGGCAAGTGCCATAAGAAACAAAAACACAACATATGTAATTAAATGATATTTTAGGTCATGCTTATCTCAGATTGTTTGCCATGATCTCTATCTTATGGATCTCTTCTTTTTATGGATTTTTGAATTTTATGCGTACACCACTCGGAGTCAAAAATATATTTAGTACGCCTAAAGGATTAGCTTAATTCATTATATTAATCCATATGGTGTATTCTAGGAAGGTTATATTTTGTGCTTGGTTTCTTTACAACAATCGAACAAATTTTAAAGTCGTCTACCAGCTGAATGGAACAGAATAGTTATATTTGAAGAATTGTATTTTTGGTGTTTTTTATATTATAATAAAATACCATACATAAATACGCAATTTAGAGGTAATAGATATGATCTGTTACTTATTCGGTCTTTAGTTATTTGCATTTCCATGTCTTTATTAATCACTTTAAAACGATAACCTTTTTCAAAAATAACAAATAGTTTCAAAACAAAATGGAATTTGAATTTAATTATGCTGTTACGTAACTTTTCTGCGTATATAAATATAACTTATCAAACCAAAAATGTAAAAAAAAAAATATTAATTTTTAAAATTTATTAATCAGCAAAAAATATTAACAAATTAGCAATTTATGGATAAATATCTTTTGCTGCCATTCAGAATCTGCATATTAAATTTTGAATCACTCGTCACTTTGTCATAGAATATTGAACAATTGTTTATGTATAACACATAACTACAATATACGAATAATTGAAGTCATTTGACTTACTTCTCGTGAAAGGGTACGGGCTGCAGCATTTCAGCCATGGAGGCTCTCCAGTCATCAAACTGAGAGCTGAAAATAGAAAAAGAAATTCACTTCTACATATTTTTTGATTATTCATTACAATAGAAAATAAACAGGAATCATTCAAAATAACACTATAATGCCTATAAAAAATTCTAAAAATTCATATACATTACAATTTTTTTTATCTGATTGTTGGAAATTAAAGTCATTTTTTTACTATCACCCTTTAAAGCCAATTAAAAATACGACCATCTTATCCTATCAACTCTTACAAATTATAAACTTCCCTATTAGACTCTAAAAAACCATAAACTTACTCTTTCACTTCTTAAAAAAGGTGTGTGTTTTTGTAATTAGCCAAGGTTACAATTTGGTGACAATTCAAAGTAACAGTACACAAAAGATATAAGCGACCAATCACAGTGAATGGTATCAGATGCGTTTTTACGCCTCTTAGAGCCATATCCTTACCAAAATAATCCATACACTTATGGATTATTTATAACAAAATACAATATAATCATGTTTAGAATTCTTTGATTGCGAGGAAAAATATAGCATAACCCATAAATCCTAAACTCTTAAAAAATATAAACTTGCACTTTCATTTCTTTATAATTTTTTTTCATTGGACGGGATCTATTTGATAACAATTCAAAACTGCAATACACAAAAATATATAAGTGACCAATCACAGTGAAAGGTATCAGATGTGTTTTAACGCCTCTTAGAGCCACATTTATACTAAATAGATTAATTAATTTAAATTCAAGATAATCACATTTAGGATTCTTTGATTAGCGAGGGAAAATATAACATAATCCATAAATCATAATCTCTTTAAAAAATATAAACTTACCCTATTACTTCTTAATTTTTTTTAATTGGACAGGGATACTATTTGGTAACAATTCAAAATAGTAATACACTAAAACATATGAGAGACCAATCACAATGAATGGTATCAGATGCGTTTTTATGCCTCTTAGAGCCATATTTTTACCAAATTGGATGATTTTTAATAAAATAGAGATAATAATGTTTAGAATTTCGTGGCTATAAGGAATGATAAATACCATAGTTTGTGTCGTATTGTTTGCTTAAATTGTATTGGGTTGTTCGGAAAGTCATTTCGTATTTTTTTGTCAAAATGAAAAGAAATTTCCGTTTAATGAATAAATTATTTATTAAATTATAAAATTGCCATTCTGGTCTAATACCTTTTGCCATATTTTTGGTAGTAACATGATTACACGCTCATAAAAGTTTTGGTTTTTGCTGTAAAAAAAAACTGATAGAGGTGGTTTTTGGCCTCCTCATTTGAAGGAAAAATTTTGCAAATCAGTTCTGGTACTGATGTACTGTTAACACATCTTCTCCACACATATTGGCTAATTTATTTCTGGCTTGAACAGCATTTTTACCTTTTATAGCAAAAAAGAAAAAAATGACGAAAATGCTGTTTATTGCTCTCCATATTTAAAAGGGCACCATCCAAAAACTACTGAGAAGAATCAGCTGCACTTTTTCACACTCAAGCCTTGCTATATCAGCTCTTAAAACATAAAATGATTTTGCGGTTTAAGTATGAAATTGGGTGCGAAAAATGCAATTAAATCCTTTGTCAGGAAAAAACGAAATTACTTTCCGAACAACCTAATAGTTGACTATAGTTGCTGAATAATTATCTTGACTCGGAAATTGTAGCTTCAAAATTCAGTTCCGTAAAGATAAATGCGCCTGTTAATTAATGCATTTATTTGAGAGTTTATAAATTATGATTTCATGAAGGATATGATTTAGTAGGACATAAAGTACAATCTTTTTAACTATAAGAACTATAACCAATAGAATCATATTTAAGGCTATCGAATTATCTGATAGGAAATTATTTTCTTTTGTTACTTCAGCCTAATTAATTAGAACATTCTCGATCGGTAGCTCACATTTTTCTCCTTGACTTTTAACTTTATATCTAATTAGTTTTAAAATATCGTTTGTAACTTAAATTTATTTTGTTGAATAAGAAATCAAAACTAAAAATTGTAAAAAGTGATTTTTATTTCCGAATTGTCTTGAATAAAGAGAAATCTTTTATTAATTCCAACTTTACGTTTTGGGGGGGGGGGTATTGTATTTGTCATAAGATACTCAGATCACATGTCCTTTTTTAAAATTTTAACTGTCTAATACTATAATTTTCATAATAAAACGTCTAAAATATTATTTAAATATATATAATCATGTTATACTATTGTCTTTTCAACGCATTTTTTTATTTCCTTATTGTTGCATTATCTTTTTAGATTTTCCTCTCGTATTGTCAATGACAAAAATTATAATTTTTGAGAAATCACATAAAATTAGAAAAAAAAAATGTACTAATACCGGGCTCCATAAATATAAAGCCGAATTCATAATTTTGAAGGAAATTCATTCCATACTTTAAATCTGTTTTACTTTGAAGAATTGCAGTTGTATGCAACTTAAAATATACATATAAAAAAATTGAGAAAGATCATTTTTGGATTCAATGACTTTTTTTCCTGCAGATGAATCAATGAACGTATCAAGAAATAAAACAGGTAAACAAAACTTTATAGTAAAAAATTAAATGATCCGTAAAACGTTTGTCCATGATATGTAAGCCATAATTTTTTTTATGGGAAAGTATTTTATTTAATTTTAATGTTTGGGTTAAAAAATATGCAAGGCAATTGGTTTTTAAAAAAGTTTGAGATAAATTATTACTAAATAAATGCATTAATAATTAAAGCACTTTTAGAAATGATGCAAGTGAAATAAAAGTCTTGTTAAGAAGTTGTAAAATATGCAAGCAATAGGTGGCGCGCACGTAGTGTGTTGCCCCACCGAAAGCAAGCATAGCTCAGTTGTGAACGAGTGGCCTTGAATAAAAGTGTGAACTATTGAAAGATGCGAGTATCATTCTTTCCTTTGAGTATTAATCCAAAATCCGAGCCAGTTACTCTTGTGATAACGTCCAAGTCTCATTATGTCCAAGTCATTCTTATGTACGGTTGAAGGAATTTTACTCATCTCTACATTAATTATCATTTTTGATGTAAAATTCGAACTTAGTTACATAAATTAAACAAAAGAAGAAACAGTAAATAAGTTGAAGTACAAAAATTAAATAAATCTTTGGTATAAAAAATATTTTACACATTTTTAATAAAAAAATAAATAATATATTTTTTTATAAAATTAGTATTAAATAGTATTTCATTAATTTTAATTCAAATAATTATTTTATTACTTAAAAATGAAACAAACATATTTTTGTTCTTGCTTCAAATGGTTTCTATCAATACCCTGCTTACAATGCTTTTTCAAATGTGATGTACATTATTTTAAATACATTTTGGAGCAGAATATTTATAATTAAGAAGATGAAAATTAGACTTTTTTTTTTACCTTTTTGTATATTCGTTTGGGAAAAAAATAAAATGTTTGCAAACTATCTTAATATTTTTAGTTCTATTAAAGTTTATAAATTTAAAGCTATGAAAAATAGTGCAGTATTTTTTCTATTCAATATTATGTATAAGATATAGTTTATAGAATTTTTTCATGATTTTTTTACATATGCATAACTGAAAATAATTAAATATTGATTTAAAAAAAGAGCAATACCAAGCAAAAAAAAATATTTTTATGATTTTTTTTTAAAAAGCAGGATAATTTAAATCTTAGTTCGAACAATCTTGTGTTAATGAAATATTTTTATAACTTGAAACAAAGCGAAAATAAATTTTTATGTTACGAAAAAAAAAAACATTAATTTTTGTGAAAATTACTTTAAAAAATCATTTGGATTTAGTAACAATAATCTTAGAAAAGAGAATAATTTTTTGTGTGAAAAGAATCGATTATTTTATTTATTTTTTTTTAAAATCGTCTAATTTGACTTATAGATATTTTAATAAATAAAAAAACTAAAAAGAATTATTATTATTATTTTTTTAGATTTTCCTTAATTTGTTGCTAATAAAGTAATTATAAATCGTTTGCTCTTTTTTTTTTTTTCAGAAGCCATGTTTCATTCTTTTTGTAACATCTTTCAAGGGCATGCTTTCTCCTAAAGGTCAATCGTTACGTCATTAAAGAGCAGAGTGGGAGTAATTTAGAAGGAATTATTTCTTCTACCGTGACTAACTGGTGAGAAAGTGTTAAATAAATTAATGACTTCACTTTTGGCAACAGACCCTGACTTTAAAGGAAAGTAAATAATAAAACTTATGTTCCTTTTTTTTCCCCTAGAAAAATAAGCTACGGTTGACTTCCAAAAATACTTAGATGAAATAACGATAAAAATGTGCAACAACCTCTCAAGCTATTGTTGCTTTTTATTTTTATTCTTAAATTCATTATTTTTATTTTTGTTTAAGTAGATAGTGATTAAGAGGGGGAAAAAACTAGGAAATGAAAAAAGTATCAAATTTTCTTTTGTAATTCCTTTGCTGCTATGGTTTCGAAATGTGAAAGAATATAAATGCCATTAAATACAGTTTGGTACATTTAATTTATAAATAATTTGAATTAATGGAAATAAAATTGTAATAATAAATTTGTATGTGATTAAAATATTTCTTATACAAGTTTATTAATTTTTCAAAACGCTCATATACTTTTTTAAATGTTGAAGCATTTGAGAAATTTTTTTTAAATTTCAAATAGTTCATCAAAAAAAAAAAATGGGACAAAAGACTTTTTTTTACATTGCTTATTATTTTGATACAATAAAATTAATTGCATTTAAATAGTTTAAATAATTATGTTAAAATTTGCTTAAGAAACGCCAATCTGGTTTACTGTTTTTATTTTGAAGTCATTAAAATTCTTAACCCTTGTAATTATATCAAATTATATAACATGCAATATTAAAACTTCTTTCATAAAGTTACACAGAATATTCTGTGTATTTGCATGAAAAATATAATCGTATACAAATTTTTAACTTACACAATTTTTTGTGTAAATTTACTACAGTTTACACAATTTATAGTAAATTTAATCAGGACAATAATGATTTTGATGCAAATAGTTAGTTTAAGCAATTGCGTTTAAGTAGTTTAAATAATTGTTTAAAATTTAGCTTAAAAACGTCTTTCCTGTGTGCTGTCTTAACTTTGATGCAATTACAAATTTTTAACACTTTTAACTATATTAGATTTATAGAAAATGCAATATTATAAATTTTCCATACAATTATGAAAATTTTTTCTGCGTCATTTTATGGATATAATTGTAAAAAAATTCCCATACATTAACACAGAACAATACCTCTCATGGTAATAATTTTCTCATTTTAAATTAATCATTTTACTATATGCGATGTTCCGAAAACTTTTCTGTCATTTTAAACTTCTAGAGTTTACAGTAAGATTATGATTAGCAATAAATAATTCTACCTTTGAATTCATTTTTTAGTAAATGTGATTTATAAAAATTTGCATATATAGAATGACTAGTAGTACTATAAAGCACTATTGGATTTACAGATGCTCAAACAAACATCAAATGAATTTAATTAAAATAATAAAATAAAAATGTTTTAAGAATAATAAAATAATAATAAAGTAAAAATAAAAAACTTTGAAGTTAAAAATTAATTAAAAACAAAGATCTACAAATAAAAAATTACTAAAATACAATATTTTTGGGAATAAAAAACTGTTAAGATAACAGAAAAAGCAGAAATTATTTTAATAATTAAATAGAATGTTTTGGAATTATCTGTGTATTAAAGGTATCAATGACCTTTGAATGAATTTAAGAAATTATCATTCTTTACGATAGTATTCATAATTTAGCTCCTTTACTGTTTTGTTTGCAATATCATTTTTATATTTCAACTTTGATTTCAAAACATTTTAACAACAATAATTTTCTACTTTTAAGTAAACTACTTTTACTCATGGAAAATTATTTTAAAAACTAACATTTTATTCTGTATTTATTTTACTAACATTTTATTCTTTAAAATATTTTACAATTCATTGCTAGAGAATCAAGTTAATTTCCTCTCTTGTCATTGCCAAAGTTTCCTCTAATATGGAACACAAAATAAATAGCAAATGATCTGTTAACATGTAGTAAAAATTCAGAAAATATTAAAATGTTGTATTTTTTTCTAACTGGATAGTATTCAAGCCACTATCACAATCAAGAAATTTCATTTTTACTAGTATTAAAACTTTTCATATGGAATAACACCGTAAAATAAAGTCACGTTCAAATAATTATTTAATACGAAAAGATAATACATGAGTAAGCAAAATATCTAACAAACGAGAAAAAAGTATAATCAATTATTTATTTCAATCTAAAAAAAGTAATAAAATCATAAGTATAAAGTATAAAAAATCATAAAGTAAAAAAAGCGTAAGTATAAAAAATAATAAAGTAAAAAATCAGAAGTATAAATTATGAAAAACTATAAAGTAAAAATTATACAAGAATATAAAATATAAATTATAAAAAAATTATAAAGTATAAATTATAAAAAATCATAAAGCATAAAGTGAAAGAAATCATAAAGAAAAAAGTGTAAAAAATCATAAAGTAAAAATAAAATTATAAGTATAAAACATAAAAAAATCAGAAATATAAAGTATAAAAAAATCATAAGTGGTAAGTATAAAAAAATTACAAAGTAAAAAAAAAAGATAAATAAAAATTTAAAAAAATCATATGCATAAAGTTTCTAAAATTACAGAGTATAAAAAAATCATACAGTATAAAAACTCGTAAAGTATAAAAAATGATAAAGAGTAAAAAAATTATAATGTATTAATAATATTAACGTAAATGGTGGAATAAATATTGATATTTATTAATATGAAACACATACTTACAGCAATACAAATATGTTTATAAAACAATCTAGCTTAGCTTCCCATTCTATGTAACTGGTAGATTCTACGCTACTTCTTTCTTCAGCGTTTGCGCTTTCTAAGAATTCTCTGAAAAAGAAAAAGTTTAATGTTACATGAATCTGAAACTTCTGTTATGAAATTTTGATGCTACATAACATATAACTATTTCATTTAAGTGGGGTTCTTTTTTTTGTGAAAAATACTAATCTTTTTGAGGTTTTGCATAAAATACATTACAAAGACACGTGTGATACATAAATACACCATTTAAACAACCATTACAGTAAATAAGATGCATTTTTTGAAAACTGCAGTAAAATATTTATAATTTTGAGCTTATGCATAAAATATATTACAAAGATGCCTATAATACAAAAATACAGGGTGGCTGTAATTGAAGTTCCACTTTGAAATGGTTAGAAAAGAAAAACTACTGAACTAAATGTAATCAAAATTGGTTATAGTTTAAAAGAGGGTATGGAAATTTACCCCCTCCCCCCAAAAGTTCAAAAACCTACCACCAGGGGAGAATGGTGCTGTATGTAATATTGTGAAGCAAAACAGGAAATGAAGACATCTGTTTCAAATGTGTTTAATCTTTTCTGAAACATGTTTACAAAGCATTTTCAATGCAGCTTCCACCTTTTACTGAACGTAAGTTAAATCATATGATTGCACTCTTAACAGTAACTCTTCGCATATCTAGTGGAATGTTAAACACTTGTTGGTGTATCGCATGTTTCATTTCCAAAAAATTGTTTAGATTATCACAATAAACAATGCTTTTGAGATAACACACACTGAACTTGTTTTGTAATATGTTTCAGAAACAAATAAACACATTTTAAACCGGGATCCTATTTTGCTTAACATTAGTGATGCAACGCAAATTCACAACTAGTGGTGAGGTTTTGAACTTTTTTTTTTTTTTGACAGAAAAGAAATTCCCATCATCTCCTTTAAATTAATAACAAGTTTGACAACATTTGGTCGAGTATTTTTCCTTTTATGATTATTTCAAAGTGAAACTTTAATTATAAGCACCCTGTAAATGTATACTTTGATATGCAAGAGTAGTAATTTGTAGTAGGCTAAATACATAATTTTCAGTATTTTAAAATGCCAAGAGGAAATTTTAAATGATAGTACTTGAGTGATAGGTTTAATAATAATGTAGTAGTTTAATAGCGCGCACATGTCAGCATATCGCATCTTTCAATTCCGCCAAATTCTTTAAATTGGCAATATAAACAGTGCTTTTAATATAACACAGAATGAACATGCTTTTCAACACGTTTCAGAAACGTTTAAACAGGGGTTTTCAGGTCCTATTTTGCTTAACAATATTGCATACTGCGCCATTTTTGCCCAGGTGGAGAGTTTTTAAAATTTTTTTCTTTTGGCAGGACGAAAATTCCCAAAACCTCCTTTAAACTACTGCCAAGTTTTATAGATTTGTTCCAGTAGTTTTCCTTTTGTGAACCATTTCAAAGTGGAACTTTAATTATAACCACCCTGCATATTATTTAAATCATAATACTTTCAGAATTGAAAGAAATACATTTTCGGCAAAAGGAAATATAAAAAGTTGATAGGTTTCTAGTTGAAAGGCTTCTTAAATGAATTGTTCATAACTTTCAAGGTAGCTTAAGAAATATATTACATAAACCCTTGACTAAGAAGAAAGCTGTACTTAATTATTGTGGTATTAGAGACTACTTTTCAACGTAGTCATCTACTACAACTAAAGATTTGATTTCAATTAATCGATCATCACATATAATGAATGGAAACCACATAATTTCAATTTGTGTGTGTGTAAATGGATTCGACATTTTTATAAATTAAAATATAACTTTAAACAAGCAATGCAAAAAATGATTGAAATATATAAGAAGCGAAATGAATTTATTTAGCAATGAATATATATTTTAGAGCATACATTCGGGAAAAAATAGAATAAGATCGAAAGTACGGAAACAATTGAGCCCGCAACTTAAAATATATTTAATAATTACACAGATATAATGCCTAACTTATAGTCGACCAATTGTAAGACAACTAGTAGGCAGGGTATGCGTAGAAAGGGACTGATTTATGTTTGTCACATTTCTGTCATAGATTCAGGTATTCCATGTTTGACTATAAATTTGGCTATGTACAGTCGGCTAGTTATAAGACGACCAGTAGGCAGGGTATGCGTAGAAAGGGACTGATTTAAGTTTGTCACATTTCATAAGATAGATTCAGGTATACCATGTTTGGCTATAAATTAGTGTTTTGGCGTCCCTGAATTTCACTTTTTCATTGTGTATCGAATTAAAATGATATTACTACAAAATCATGGTAAAATACAAAATGAAAAAGGTCCGTTCCTAAATTTGGAAACCATAGAAAAAAATTCAAACTTTTTATTTAGTTGTTTCTAATACGCGTGAAACAAAATTGCTGACTTTATAGTCCCCCCACCAGGAACGAAGGGATAAAATTCTTAATACTTACACTTACTTAAGATACCTTTTTTTGTAATTCTACACGAATAAAGGAAATTCCTATCAAAATCTCATAGTAAAATTTCTGTCTGAGAAATCGAAAACGTAGAAAAGCATGAAATTTTGAATTCAAATTTTCTGACAGTTACAATAGTCTTTGTATATGAGAAAATAAAAATTGTAGGCGACATGACAAAATTATGAATAATTTCACTTTTTGTGAGTAAAACATTAGTATAAAATATAAATGCCCATATTTAAAATGAATCGAAATCCCTTTTCGTTCTATAATTATTTTATTAATTTACTTTGAAATCGTTTATTGAAACTGCAACATAAACTGTTGCTTCTTTTGAATAAAAGAAGCAAGAAATTGCCCCCACGACTCAGTTCGAGTGTCTATTTGTTGATTTAAACACATTTTTTTCAATTGTAACCATGGAGGTTGGAAAGTGTTGATCAACCATCCAAGATAAACATTTGTTACAAACTCTAAAGTGACAATGGTAAGCAATGAGCATTAAATGTTTATTGATAAGAATGAGGCTACTTACGTTTTTCTGTTTTCAAAAATGGAGTAAATGGCGAATACGCATATGTTAACTAAGTTTTGTAAGACTCTAGGATGAGGGCACTTGCATCCCAATCCATGAAGGCTGCGAAGAAGAAGCATAAAATTATTATCATTAATTATCAAAAATTATTATTATTAGTTATCATAAAAACGTTATTATTAATTATCCTAAAATATTACTATTAATCATTATAAAATTATTATTATTAATTTCCTAGTTTTAATCTTATTTTAGTTCATATTAATTCGTCTAAAGTGTTCTCTTATTTCCTGATCCAATCCAACTTTTTATTTAAATATTTCTACACGAACTCGAGAAAAATTATGACTCGGAGTATTTTCTCATGTTCCGATCGAAAAGTTTGTCACATTTGGCGATTTATCGCCAACTAAAATAACAACTTGATTTCCAAATTATTCATTCTCTGAATTCTGATGAATTGCCTTAATTAATTTAAATCTTTAACAAGTTTAAAACCCTTTTAAACAATCATGAGGCTATCAGATTTACGTAAGAGTTGCTATTTAGATAAAGAATGAATTTTTTTAAGAAAAATCTCAAAATTGGTAGAGTTCTAAAATTTGCAAATTAAAAAAAATTTAAATGAAAGTCTAAAAAATTTTATATATATATATATATATAAATATAAATTATTTTTTAATCATAATTTCGCTTTCCTTTTGTACAAATTATGACTCCAGTGGTGAAATAAAGCGAAATATAAATTTCACAAGTTTCCTCTTTTCGGCCAAGCATCCGCATTATTTTGTTTATATGTATAGAACTTATAGTCTATACATGTATTACATATGCCTATACATGTTGTTTACATGTATAGACCTTAAAAAATATCACAGAAAACTTATTAATATCTCGCATAAAACAAGAATCCAGTTTAGTTTTTGCAAATTACTGTAAATACAGTTCACATTTACTCAAAATCAGAATGAAAGGTAAAGTAAGTTATTGACGAAATTTTGGTTTCTCACACATTCATTTTACTGACGAACATTGAAAATAGCTGTTTGCAGTTTCGGTATTTATTGGTGGTAATAAAAGAAAATGCTGACTTTCGCTATTTTTGAGTAAACATTCAAACAAAATATACACTAAAACGCAAGCGTTACCAATCGAAATTAAAGACAACACAATGAAGACGAAGTAAACTAATATCTTTTTGGAACTTTTATTGAATTTAGAATTAGAATAAATTTAATTTACTTAATTTTCTTCATCAAACAGCTTAAAATACAATGATTTTCAATTAAAAGAAGAAAAAAAATTGCAATTTATATCTATAAAAAATTTATATCTACCCAGATAATCAAAAGATTAGATATATTTTTGGCAGATGGGATAATATCTTTATACTAAATACTATTTTGTAGAATTTTTTTTTAAATCTTACATAGTATCTTTTATAAAATAATAAAAAGAAAAAGAAGCATTTTATATCTCATTTTTTAATTTTTTTATGTCAGCCGAAATAAATCTAAGAGTACATTTTGGGCAGATGTCGTAAGCAAATAATATGTAATAATATAATGTGTTGCAGAATTTTTTAAAATCTTATACAGTGTCTTTTATAAAATAGTAAAAAGAAAATTGCAACTGTTATCTTTTTTTAAATTTTTTTATGTCAATCTAGATAACAATGAAAGTATATTTTTGATAGATGCCGGAGACAAATTCTATCTTTACACCAAATAACATCTTGTAGAATTTTTTAAATTTTATATACTGTCTTTTTTGAAATAGAATTTGGAAGAACCAAAATACTGTTTTATGAAAGATACTTCTGAACATTCGATTTCTTCAAATAAAAAGAATTGGAAATTAGAAGGCTTTTAAACTACGTGCACTTTTTCAGAAAACTCTGAATGGATAATTAGGGATATCCAAACGAAAAAACGAATGAAAAGCAAAAAAAAAAAAAAAAAAAAAAAAATCTGATGTAACGACTACTTTAATCAATTCAAAGCTAAAAGTCTTTTTTTTTTTTCATTAAAAAAACTGTGAGTGCAAAAATGAACAGATGTGGGTTCAAATATGTTAATAAAAAAATTTGAAAATGAATTGAGTATAAATAAGGTTAAAAAAAATTGCCGATTTTGAGAAAAGGATGAATGCAGAAAAAAAAAACATATAGATAACAAGATGATACAAAATGATTCTTAGATCCAAAAAGTGTTATATCAACAATTTGCCATAGTCCGTAGATATAATTGGTTATCAACATTATTTTCTAAAAATTTATTTACTAATAATTTGTAATTTGAACATTATTTAATCATTAACACACTGACCAACATAAGTGTGTCAGAAGTGGCCTACGTTTGATTATTTCAGTAATGCTGGGAAGACCTTGTAATCGCAGAGAGGCTGATTATTGTGCTATAGCCCAGCGCTTTTGGTTATATCGTCTATGTAATTCAGTATATGAAGTGGCCGACGTGGCCTTTTTGCATATTACAGTAGTATGCTTTGAGTTTAGTTATATAATGTCCCGTTTTAAATCAACAAAAGGACTATATGGGATGGGTCTCATATTTTTGGCCCCAAAAGATTTAACGTGCACCAGACCCGCTTACAATACGGTTCTTCAGGGGAGTTTGGTTTCAAACCTATGGCCCTACGGCTCCGAAGCCGAGATCTAACCACCAGGCCATCGAGGCTCCGCGATCTGAACAGAGAATATTTTTTGAAAAAAAAAAGCGTAATAAATGGTAATTTATAGCAATTAGAAAAAGATGGGGGCAGATACTCGTACATAAAATAATGTTAAACTTTCATAAAAAGTGTGCCAAAATAATAAAATAATAATTCTGTCTATATAACTTCACAAAGAAAGTCATAAAAGTAATGGCCATTTCGCAACCAATTTATGCAAAATTTAATGGTAATCAATTAATTAAAACAATTAAATACTAATGTTTATGGTTTCATTTTTTGAAAACTTCTGTGAAATAGAAAAGCTATTTAAATGCACTACACACAACACAACACAAGTGCGTTTCAGTTAAAAGAAATTAATTGTGTTAAATTTATGCAGAAAATGAAAGATTTCTTTTATCGCTTTCATATTTTGTAAGATATAAAAAAGGCTAATTAATAGTTTTAATTAATTAGAATAATCCTCCTAGCTAATTTAAGGCTTTTTTGGGATGCACCCCATGATTTCGAATTCAGAAATTGGGAGAGATATAACTCTAAGATTCCATCTTAGAAGAGGAAAATATTGTTAAAAATCTGTGATGCTGCTTTTCAGCATGATTTGTTTACTCACTGGAAAGACAGTTTTACGATCATCTCGGTTGGATGCTACTCTGCTGCCGAGCAAGTGATCCCAGAGCCTGGCGAAAATCCTGGCGACATTTGGTGAATAATTTTGCGAGTTTTGTGAAAGAATAGATATTACTGAAAACTTTTGGAATTTTTGCGAATCAGTCAATAGAAAACGATCAATGATTGATCCAGAACCTTCTCGACCCGTCTCCAGGAACTATAATAGGCGGGCAATTTCAAGCTAAACTCAATCGTGTAAAGAGTCTACGGAGGATTGTTGAATCAATCTAGCGAAGAGATGCTTGTGTGGAGCTGCAGCGCTTGCTGAATTAAACTATCTACCAAGTTCTGTAGTTTATTGTGGAAATAGAACCGAGTTGTCTGTGAAGTAGTCATTCGTGTAACAGTAATTCGGCACTTGGATACAGATAAAGCGAGGAAACAATGGATAATTTCAGACATTTGGAGAGACTAGAGTGTAGCTACGCATATTTCTTTCTTCTGCTGAATTATATCTGGCGCTTTGTGAGCTGGGGCTTTGCTACCGATTACAACTTGTTGGCTACTGTTTGTTGTAATGTGGTGTTGTATACTTCCTGTGTTCATCATGGTTGTATATTTTTCGTCGTCATATTAATAAAAGCCAGCGTCTATCACTAAAGGACTGTGAATTTTATCGACCAACAAATCGCAAAAGAACTCCGAAGTATCCATAACTTTATGCTTCTCAGAACATTTACTGAACTTCAAAACGTTTACTGAATTCAGAATATGATATTCCAAATGGAAAATACTATGGTTATCAATATGACCATACGATAGTGAACAATGAATTTTATTATTGCTCTTGCATCAAATTTATTTTTTTAATTTAAAAAAAAACGAAAAGTTAAACAACAGAGCTTACTTATTAAATTACTTAGATTCAAATGTTTATAGAATCATTAAACGATTAAACCTTTAACAACTTGAATCTTAATTTTTATGGGTTTCCTGCAAAAATATAGTAAAAAAATTCCATATCAATTTGATATTTGTAAGTCATCGCATTTTTGAATTATCGCGTTTACATGTTTCTAAAAGTAAGAACTGAAAAACTATCAACCTATTGCTAAATCAATAATGATAATTTGATAGATGTCTACACTATAAATATTAAATCTGTGTACCATATTTTATCTATATAACTTCCCTCGTTTTGCTGTTATCGTGTTAATTTACATTCCGAAAGTCAAGAAATTTGCACATTTATTGATGATGATGTCATGTCCGCATTACAATGGAAAGGGGATGCAATAGCTTCTAAGAATAAAGACCCCTGAGCATCCGAGAGCAGAGGTCTGACTTCTAGCTCTTATGAAGATGGCACACACTTACATACACATCCCCTTTTTACAGGGGTCTTTCACACATATCACAGGTAGAACACAGGTTGAAGAACCACCATGACTGAAACAGGACAAATCACGGGAAAAACGTGCCACTGCCGACATGCAAATTTGTTGTAAAGACCATATAACAAATTTCATCCGTCGAATTCAAAGTGTTTTGGGGTTATCAAACAGATAGAGAGACAGAGGGCATTTTTCCAAAAATATGCTTTTCATATTTAGGGAGGTTTAAAATAGAAGTTTTGATTGTTCACTTTGGAGATTTATCAAATTCTCAAGTCCGAATTTTTTGAATAGTTGCAGTTGTTTCTCTATATTGTGTATGTAAGAAAATAAATCATTTCAAACAATGATAGACGAGATATTTAAACAAAACTGAATCAAAAACTGAAAAGTAAATTATTTCCGAGCTCAGGGAACTATCGACGATATTTAGGATTTGTTACAAAAATGGCAAATTATAATCACATTTAACTGAAAAGAAACACCATCATTAATAAATGACTAAGGGTCCAAGAAAATAATGAAAGAATTTTATGCTTACTTGTCCACAAAATCTTTGATGATAGTTTCACCTCGATTCTGACAGTTCAGAGCTAAAAAGTACTCCTGAACAAATACCCTGGTTTGAGGATACTTCCCAAAATCCTAGAAACAGAAAACATTTATTGGCAGGTTTGAATACGAAAATTGAATAAAATAACTTGAAATACAAAAACATATTATTTTGAATAGGTAAAAGAAATTATTTTACTTTTAGGTAAGAAAACATAAATATTTGTCAACAAAATAGAAATACAGAGTTGTTGGGAAAAATTTAGAGTGATGGAAAATTTTAATTTCAAATATCTGTTAAATAACTGTTGCAACTTAAAACAATAAATTTAAGTTACACATTAACGTTAATATTCAATCTTTTGACAGCGGGCATATAAACAAATAGATTAGAAATATATGTTACACCATAGTAAATAAAAAGCATCCATTTTTTATCATCGAAAATGGTAAATATTTTAAAAAATATTATACTTTGATTAAAAGTCATCAATAAAATAGACAGCATTGTTGTATTCTTATTAAAGATTCCAGAATACAGGAATAATAATAATGTTACATAAATTACATATTGCCCCCTCCCGCAAAAAAATTGAACAAGTATTTATCTACCTCACTATATCAACACGTGTACTTCATGTTTCATGAAATAAAGTAAACAAATCTTAAATAAGTTTTTAATCTGAAAATAATAAAAAAGTTTTTTAAATGTAATTTTTATAAGTTGCGACCACCTTTGAGTAAAATTGTTAATTAGTAAACTACATGTCGAACATTCTTCTTTCAATGTACATTCTTTTATCCACGAACTTTGCAAATCTATTTTAATTTCTAAACGTATAGGTGTTTGCGAAAATTTTAGATGAGTAAAATTTATTTTAGAAAAGCAAATTGACTTAACAAAGAAAAACTTTCCTATATAAATATATGTCTAGTAGTATATGACTCAATCAACATAACTTATTAGAAATTTGCTATTTATAAATTTTGACTTTATTTCTTTGACTGATCGATATCTTTAACTTCGATTAAATAAAGGAAAAAGACATACTTGAGAGTTTAAGGTACTCATAAAAGCAATGCAATCCTAAAGAAGGAAAAAAAATCCTCACTTATCTGAATACTTTAAAATTTTCTTCAGAAAAAACTAAAAATGAAAATCTGATTATTTATAGTGTGGGCAAATAATTTATAGCAATAGCTAGGCAGCCATATACATACGAAAATATTGTTAGAATACGATTTTGTGCAAGTACAAAAAATGTTCATTTTAAACAAATTTTGGCAACACTTCAATTAATGCATTCAGTGATCAATTTTTGAAATCTATTACGAATTAAAAATTTATTACTGTTTCTGACTCCAGGCTTTTAATAATCCATTCTGATAACTATATTATCCCCGAAAAATGCAACAAAAGACTTCAAATATCAATCAGAGGTAAAAAAAAGTGGTTTAAGTCAATAAAACTGTATTTTTTACAGCAAATTTTATAGATAAATTTGAAAGTCTGGAGGTTCACAGATTTTTAATTTTTAATTTTGCTTTTTATTAACAGCCTTGCAAAATTTAGAATATGTTCATTCAGTTTTCTATCTGTGTAGTGAAACTTTGTATCTATAAGTTTATATCCACTAAATAAGGAAATAAATTTTTATTTCAAATTTTTATAATACCCAGTATAAAACTAAGTTATTTATATATTAAACCATTTATCAATACTCCTTCATTGATGGAATATTCTTTAATTTCTAAAAAAATATAATTCCCAATTTAAAAGTATAATATTTTCTTTTATTTGATTATGTAACATATTGCATTCCATTTTCTGTATTTTTAGCACGATTTTGGATATCTTTTTTACGAGAATTCTGGGTGCAAAAAGTTTATGATCATTATTCCATTCGTTAAACGTATTTCATTCGCTCACCATTATCTCTAATCTGAAAAAGTCTGAGTAAAGATTTATTTATCATCACTAAGATTATAATTAAATTTTAAGATAATTTGGATATTGAATTAATCCCACTTAACGAAAGAAGGAGGTGTTCCGGGCACCCGTCGTAGTTTTCCTGAGACATTTAAGTATTGATAACGTTCATAAATCTCATCAATATTGTTCCAGACATTCTGATCAAATACTCTGTTATACCTTAACGATAATTATAATTCTGAACAAGCATTCTGTTATGCTTTAAAGATAATTTCTGAACAAGCATTCTGTTATGCTTTAAAGATAATTTCTGAACAAGCATTCTGTTATGCCTTAAAGATAATTTCTGATCAAGCATTCGGTTATGCCTTAAAGATAATTATGATTCTGAACAAGCATTCTGTTATGCCTTATCAATAGTTATTATCCTAAGAGGCTTTGTACAAACAATTCAACTCTACTGTTTTTTTTAATTTGAAAGATTATATCAGGATAATTAAATTTCATACCATTTGGTCAGTTTTTTGTACTATTCTAAAGCCTCCAGTTCATCTGTAGGTATTGTTGCCTAAACGCCAACATTATTTTTAGACAGTCAATAACAAAAAAATAAACGAAACAGATTAACCGTTGTAACAAATTTCATCAAATCGACCGATGACTTAAAAGTAATGCAGCAATTCATCAAAGTAAAGTAAAGTAATGCAGGAATTCATTAAAGTCACATTTTGTTTTATATTTACAGAGTTTAATTCAAAAAATAATTTAATAGCATTTGCACACAAATAACATATTTATATATTTTACATCATGTAATTGATTGATTATTACAGGGTGATCAGCGAATAAGCCCTGATTTCAAAATTAAATATCTATACAGCAAAGATCGATAGAGTTATGCGGTATACCGTAATTTTATTAGTAAAACTGTAAAAATGCTGTATAAAAATTTAGAAAATTTATTTACGAAAATCGTTAACAGATGGTGCTCTAATCACAATGCTCAAAGACGCTTTCAGTGTGACGTCAAAAATGAAAAATGACTCCCGATCTGACTCCTTGTGACTTCTTTCTGTGGGGACCATTGAAAAACATTGGCTATAGAAACAAACCCACCACTCTAGATGAGCTTGAATCGTTAATTGGAGTTGCATGTGATTCCATATCTGTTGAGACGTTGCAAGACGTGACATCAAATTTCATTGTTCGATTACGCCACCTCATTGTTTCGAAAGGTGAACATTTTGAAAATTTGTATTTTGATTGCAAAAACAGCATCACTTTATTGTTTATTTTTTAAGATCCCTTTCAGAGAAAAAGTTTTCAGCACAGAGCGCAGTCTGTTAAAGATTTTTGTAACTACATTTTCTAACTTTTGTAAACTATTTTTACAGTTTTGCTGATAAACGTACAGTTTACTGCATAATTCTATCGATCTGTTTTGTATAGATATTTAATTTTGAAATCAGGGTTTATTCGCTGATCACCCTGTATTAAAGCTAGAAGACATGTCCATCTAGAAGGGTTTTTATCATGTTAATAATAAATAAGTTCTGATTGTCAAAGATTAACTAATGAAAGTAGTAATTAAAAAAACTAAAGTAGTAGAAGCACATTGGATGAGTCCTTAAGAAATTTTAAAAAATTGTTAATTGAAGTGCAGTTTAGACGTAAATACATAGTAACATTCGAAGTTTTACATCTACTCAATGCGATCTTTTCTATTCATAATTATATCTATCTCTTCGATCTTTTCTATGCATGTCACAGACACTCACATTATCAAAATTAATCGCTAAAATCGAATTGATACAGTTTATAAACCACTAACAGAAAAACGGCAATACCAAATACAAACACTTTAACAACTTTTTTCAGTTTGAAACCTCAAGGAAGAATGTAATAAATCAGCACAAATATTATCTAGTTATGCTTAGGTTTATTCACACACCGATAAATAAGTCACTTTAATCACTAAAAAAATTTTGGACAACTTCTTGGACCCCAAACAGAAGTTTTGATTTTTGCTTCCCATATTTACCCAGATAAAAATAGTGGAGACATTTTTTAAATCCATCCAGCCTTATCGGTTATAACCTTATAATGATAATTGATTATTCACACTGAACACAACATACTTTTACATACTATTGGCAGAAAATGGGTCTACTCTAAGTTCATTTCCTGAAGATACAATTAATGTTTTCACTGGATTGCTCAACTTTATATATCTCTTATTCTTTATTTATATATAGCATATAAGTTTAAACATCCTTAGTTGATTACCAAACATTAGTATTTTTTTATCCTTGCACAAATGATATTATTAATCTATGCATATAAGAAAGGAGACAAATTTAATTTTTAACCAAAATAGTGTTGATGAGCGAAAAATGCCCAATGTTTTTGGTAATGCCAGTTAATAAAATCAACTATTTCTGATTAAAGAGATCATAAGCATTTAACTATTATTTTGGAATAATCAGTATTGACGTCTTAAGCAACAGATGCTGTGTCTAGTATTATACAACAAATATTGAGGAACCTATGGAAGGTGAACTGGTATAATACCTTGATATTTTTCAAGATACAAATAAAATAGACTTTCAAATTCCCTAATCTAATTGGTCTAATTATGATTGCTAATTAACAATTAAATAAAATTTGCAATTAATGTAAAGAAATGCATGCCTAATATTTTTGAACCATAATTTCATAATTTTTTTAATTCCTAATATTTGTTCCCATTCTCCCTGGATGTGTGTGTGTGTGCGAGAAGATAGATCTTCAAATTTTCAATCGTTTGTAAAATACTTTTTATTCATCCACTCAAGTTCAAATACATTTTTTCAAACTTGTATTGGATGACACTTGATTTTAATACAGTTTAAAAAAATATGAACACATTAACTAAATTTATTTAATTTTTAATACTTTAAATAGAATTTTAGCAGTTTGTAATGAAGATTGAAGTCTACAGGCGATTGCTCAATGGGTAAAATGCAAGGGTTTCAGTATTTTTCATGTGAAGGTGATTAATGCCAGCTCAATTCTTGCGGAAATCAATAAATTTTGTTCATTATTTAATAAAAAGTAACCACAATAATTTTTTTCTTTGTTGATCTAAGTATGAATTGAATTTAAAAAATTATACTGCTTGTTTATAATACAATTTATATTTGCCTTATATATTTATATATCCATTGATACATAAAGAATTATTGGTATGTGAAAAAACTGTTTATGCATAGAAAATTGATCTAAATTTTAAACTATTGGTGTGCACACTTTGTGATTCTAGACAATGATATGTTCATTATCAGACCTCTTTTCTTTTAATAAACTGGGAAAATTAGTTTTCCATTTCAGTACATTTTTAATTCAATCTACATGTCTATGGTTTATTTAATTTATTATTAATTAAGGTAAGAACATGCTTATATTTATGATTCAATTATTTTTATCGCTTTATAAAAATTATTATTTATAATTACTCCAATTATGCAGCATCTTCTTTTGCATACAATGTATTTAAGCAAATGCTCAATTTTTCTAAATACAGCAATAACAAAGTGAACATAATGAAACACATAGAAGCATTTGAACTTAGCTGATATTAATAATGTTTTAACATTTCATGATTCATCATAGAATTCATATTTTTTATTGATTGATTCGTCTGAAAACAGACTAAAATTATTCATTTTAAAAGGCATGTTAGCGACCCTCTTATCTTTGAACAGCCCTACCAAGGTTGTTACAGATTAAGCAGCTGTCAAAATAGAAATCTACCCTAGAGCTTAACAAGTTTTTTTTAAACTCTTTTTTTATTTTAGTGGTTATCTTGTTGAAATATATTAACATATTAAATCAAATTCCAAAAAATAAGAAATCATTCAGTGTATAGCTTATTTAAGATAAGATATAAATATGCATTAATATATCTACTCGCAATTTTTTAAATAAAATATCATTGCATTTTTTTCATCATACTACTAACTCATGAAAAATAATTTTTAAAATATCAGTGTCTGTTCAAAATATTACCACATATTTTATCGTATCAAAACTGCCATTTTGCTATTCGCATACACAACTTCAAAGTTCCGATTAACTTAATTAATATCTCAACTCGCAATTTTTTAAATAAAATACCATTGAATCTTTTTTCTGATAGTTTCTCTCACGAGAAATATATTTTAAAATATCAATGTCTATTCAAGATATTACCACATATATTATCGTATAAAAACTGCCATTTTGCTATTCACATACATAACTTCAAGGTTCCGATTAACTTCGATTTAAAATTTTATACATATAAATATAAGAATTTCCTTAATTCCATTGTAATGTATGAATGTCATTCGTGTATGGTCATATTTTTATTAAATTATGTAAAGAAAATTTTAAAAATATAAATCAGGGAGTATATCTTACCATGTTGTGCTTGAGTATCCTCTGGACTATAGGCGTACAGATATCAAGAACAACTGTTGATCTCGGATTTTCACGGCAATGCTAAAAGTAATAAAAAGTAATTTTAGTACAATTTAATGTGAAGAAATTACAGCTTTGCTCTCTGCGTTGTAAATAAGACATAGTTAACCTTTCTGAATTTGCTCAAAGCCTGCAAAATTCTTCAATGCATTTTCAAAACAATGAACCTATGCTTTAAAAGATGGTTGATGTCGTAACTTTGAATATTAATTTTTACAATTTATTTCATAATTTTTTCTTTAGTCTCTTTTTTTATTTTATAATTAAAAAGCAAACATTTAAAAATATTTTTGAATATGAATTTTGATCAATTAATTCTTAATGGAAAAATTAGATGAAAATAATAATAAGTTACTTTTATTATATTTAGTACTTTTATTTCTTCAAGTATATTTTGGAATGTATTAATTATTTGAAGTAGTCACTTAGATGGCAAAAATTTGAAATAAAACCAGATTAAATATAAGCATTTTAGGGCATTCAAAGAAACATGTAAGTAATTTTCAGGTAATTTAATAGTTTACAACAACAATATTTTTAAAACAAACTATCTAACTAAACTATTTAACTATCTTGGCATTTTGAAATATGTTGAGGTATAAAAAGAATAAATTTCATTAAATTAGATTTCCCTTTTTCTCAACTATTATTATATATTTGCATTATTATGTTAAAAATTAAAACGTCTTTTATTTTTTTCTGGAAGATATCTCATAAATTATTTTTCAGCAATTATGTATGATTGTTCAAAACACACTGACCTAAAAGCTGAAAATAACAACAATAACTTGTACGTCTATGTCTAATATAATGTAAATAATGTACATATACTGTACATGTAAAGGTAAATATACATTTATTATATTTACTTCTGGAGATTAAAAGTCAGTTTCACATTAAATAATCTTGAGGAATTTCTTAAGGCTGCAACAACAATCGAGTGCTTGTCTATCAAACGAAACAGGCATTTGCTTTGCAAATTTCCTAGCATCAAAATTAATTCTGAACTACAATTAGTGTTAAATTTTAAACGCGTATGAATCATTTAAGTGAATAATAAAAGATAAAAGCGTAAGTTAAAGAATATTATTGAATAGTGTTGTTCCTATTAACGAAATTTAAAATAAAAAAAGGAAATCTACGATTGCACATTTCAAGTTATCATGTGAGAAAAATATAATTTTTTGCTATTATTTGTCTCAATTAATTCAAGTCATTAACCAGTTAAACCGGTTTGAAACAACCCCGAGCTTCCCTATCGACCACTTTCTCTCTTTCTCTTTAAAAAAAAAAAATTTTTTTTTTTCTAAATATCTGCGTAATTTGAAGTCTCATGATTGTTTCAAACTGGTATAAACTGTTTAATCATTTAAATTAATTACGAGAATTTGTAAGAACGCAGAGAATGAAAAATTTGGAAATCAAGTTGTGACTTTAGTCGGCGATAAATCGCCAAATGTGACAACCTCCAGCATTATTTTGTAAGCACCGTAAAAGCGAAAATTGGATGCCTCAAAAGCGATAAATCGCCAATTTGTTGCCTACTCATTTTTAGGCTTCAATAATTTATTGCCTATTCCTTTTGAGGCTTCAAAAACCTCAAATCAAAACAACAACATGCTCTCACATGATAATATTTGTCAATTTCAACAAGTAATAAACAACTTCCTGTTATCGTTTTATTTGTATTCGCCTATGCATGTGAATGCTTTTTTGTTCAATTGTGCATGAAGTCTTTACAAATAATAATGAAAGAATTATGTCCATATGGATTCTACAGCTTATACAATAATGTCTACAGTTGCCCAATTTTGTACAAATGCATTTTGAAAGGTGACTTTTTATATACAGATTACTATTGTTTAAAATTAAGAAAAATCTGAGAGTTTTCCGGAAAAACTTTTGAATATAATATAGAACAAAAATTATTTTTACAACGTTTAAAAAATAAGAATAACATTATATAACTCAGTTTAATTGTAGAAGAGTTTCACCTCCCATTATATATCTAGTGGAAATGCAGTTATCAAATTTTATACAAATGTGTTTTGAAGATGAAACCACATCCACTTTAGAGTGATTTTTTTATATATTAATTAGAATTTTAATTAGTGAAAATTTAGAAAGATATTAGGGTTTCCTTCGATAAGTTTGGAAAATATAATAGTACAGAAATTATTTTTTCGTCATTTTAAAAATATAAATATTGTTTTAAATAACGACTTTAAAAGTCAAAAAGTTTCACTTTTCAAAATATGTCTTTGATAAAATTTGGGAGCTCTGGATCTGAAAGTCTATCCGGTAAAATATCAACACACCTACACAAACATTATCTTTCATTATTAACGGAGGTTGAAATACATAAATCTCAATTGCACATTATTATGAAAATAACAAAAAAAAAAAACCTAGAAAGAAAAATAACCACGTTTGTTTCTTTATTGTACTAATTTATTTCTTCCAAAAAATATATAACTTTTATTATTTACTTTTTATATTTATTTATTATAATTTTTTTAAATCAAAGAATGTAAACAAAAATGTATTGCAAATCGTTTATAATTTTTTTTTCAACAGCACCAAGAAAAATATCACATAACATAAACACATTTTTGTTTCAAAAAAATTTGCATTGTTTTATACAACAGGGTGATTATATAATTAAACTTCCCCTATAAACAGCATCATACAAGTCTAACGTGTAAATGGACTGCAACGAAATTAATTATATAGACTATACATGAGATGCGGTCCCGGAATTTCGAAAAAAAAATGAGTTCCTAAATGTCACTAGACGCCTCCTTGCCAGGAAAAACATTAAATTTAACACAAAAAACGACCAAAATGGAACATAGAAACAATATTTATATTTACTGATTAATTTCTGATTATCTTGTCATTGAATCATATTAAATAAAGATAAGGAAAAAATAATAGTATACTGTTTGGCGAGAAAAACTGTTCAGTTAGCAGAAACACAAACAGATTAGGACGAAACTGCCAATGAGGAGTAATTGTCAATCGTGCCTAGAATGATGTAAGTAAAAGTGTTTCTAGTGACCCCTCTCATTCAACTGCGAAATTTCAAGTCGATGGATAGTCCGTTCAACAGCATATCGTAACTCATCAGTGTGATACTTCTCATATGAAGCGTTATGGTGTTCTTTAAATCATTCAACGTCACAGTTGGTACTGTTATCGTTACAGTACCAGCCGGAAACATCGATATAAAACTGCATGATAATGACTGCAAACATTTTTTACCCTAACTTACTTTGCAAAAAGCTTCCTCTTCTTCGCAAACAAGCAAATCTCACCATTTTTTTCTTAGAATCGACAGCTTCATCCAGTTTAACGCATTATTACTCCTAATTCTTGTTCTGGATTGTTAAAATTATTTCAGTATTCAGTTCTGGTCTTTTACTGTGTTGAATTTAATGTTTTTCCGGAAAAGGAGCCCTCTGGTTGACATTTTGGAACTGAATTTATTTCTTCGAAATTCTGTGAATGCATCTCATGAATTTTCTCTATACACCGAATTTCGTTACACCTGCTTGCGTTGTAGGATTCTGTTTATGGAGAAAGTTTAAGTTATAGTCACCCTGTATATTATCAAAGAAAGTAATAATTTTTAATATTTTAATAACTTAATGTTTACTGGTTTAAATTATAAGTGGACTTTTACAATCTTTTATCTGATGTTAACTTTGGTGTATGCCCAAAGACAAACAATGGATAAAAGCAAATAAAAATTAAAAATTCCTGTACCCAACAGAAGAAATCACATATTTCTGAGGTGGGAGTTGTCCTTTCTAGGAGTATGGAAATGGTCACGATCACTTCTTCGGCAACGCTACGAGTCATCCAGGTCTGACCCTGAAAAATAAAATTTGTACATTTACTTTATGCTTTATATAATAATTAAAAATTAGTTAACTGTTTGGTAAAGAAATTCCTGGGATTTTTCATTACTCATTGAGATATTTTATCATCAGAGTCATTAATTTTTTTGACGTTTTAGGACTTTATTAGATTTCTGACACAAGGTTTTACCATGTTATCTAACAGAATGCCATCACACGCAGGAATAAATGGAAAAAAGATATAAGGCAACATATTTTTTTATTTATTACAATAAGCGCATCTCTTTATATGATCTTAAAAATCTATCAAATATATCATTCAAGTTCAATGACGCCATAAAACATAGTATAAACTACAGGTAATTAAACTATTTACAAGGATGGGCGTTGTTGATGAAATCAAAAAGTTGAAACTGTTTTAACATGTTTGTACATTGGCCCCACTATTAGGTGAACATTGTCTTACGTAGTCATATCGTAAATCTTACTTGATTTTCATATACCGGAGAGTTTCCTATTTTTTTAATCGTTAACACTTATATTAGCTTAAAACAGCTTCAAATCATCTCACCAAGGGGTTAATTTTTTTCTCTTTATTAAATCCACTGGTTTTCACTCTGTTATTTAAATTATCCTTTGCCGTCCCCAACCCTTCAAAAAATTTTCGCTTTTTTATCATTTGAATTATTATTCGGTCAGTTTTATAGAAGTTTTAACGTCTATTTTAATTGCATGAAATAAAATTTATTTCTTACAGTGTAAATAATTTTAATATATGCAGCATACTTTTTTTAAAAAATCATGCGCAGAATACTATAAAAAATGGCTATGGCACCCAATTCTCAAAATAAGTAAATTTGAAACAAATCTAAATTGTAAAATATTATGATAATATTAACACTTTGTGCAAATATAATAGGGCCAGGTTTTTTTTAATTAAATTAAATTCCATTTTCTAAGACATTACTCTGATTAAATAATGCAAACGTTGTTCCTGAATAGTCATTAATTAGAATAAATAAATAATTATAATAAAAAACAGGAGATATTAAGAGCACTGTAGCGTGTTATATACTGAACGAATTATAACAAAATTTTGCCACCATGCACATTAAAGAATGCGGTTTCGATTTATAAAAAAATATATATTAATACTAAAAAATGCCGATTGGGGAAATGCTGTCGCTGCGATGGAAAACTTTATTATGCAATTTGCTTATGCTGATATCGAAGATAAAAGGAAGGGTTGCCGGAATTTGTCTTTCTGCAAGAATTCGCCCGTCGATGACCATGTCACTATGGGGACATGCCTTATTAGTCAAGCTGTTTTATCAGAGGGATGAAAATGCTAGTGCTGCTCTTCGTGAATACCGACAGTTAAAACAGTTGCGTTGAGGATCCATGACCATAACTAACTTACGAAGATTTGTTGAAAGATCTGAAACAACAGGAATTCTTGGTGTTCATTCAGGCCAAGGATGTAAAGATATCAAGTTGGAAAAAGTTGAAGAAATTACAACTACCTTTATGGATCAGGCGATAGCTAACAAGCAGGTTATCATCAGTGCACCTTCAATATCGAGACAAACAGATACCCGTTCTGGGTGATACAGAAGATATTGTATAAGAGCCTGAAATTTTATCAATTAAAATAACACCCATTAACTAATGACACTAATCTGTATTCTTGGCAATTTCTGAACGCAGTTCTGGTTCATTTGAAAGTCGTGTATTAAAGATATATTCCTAATATTCCTACTTTTAAAGATCAAATAATGTCACATGTCAGACGAATAAATGCCGATATGCTGTCGTCGGAAACATCGCATACCGCATGCAATTATTGCAACATTAAGTTGGTGGCCACCTTGAAAAATATTAAATGGTTTTCATTGATATTTGGTGTGTTGTTATCAACTGTTTCCATTGGCAATTATATATTCTTTTTCCATACATTATGAGCTTGCCAAGTCAGGATTCTCTCAATGGGAATTTTGGGACTAATTTTTTGATAATAAATCGAAACCGCCTACTTAAATTCATGGTGAACAAATTTTATTGTATTCCATCTAGAACACACTACAGGCCTCTAAACACTTCCTGCTATTTCTTGATCACCCTGTATATTTTTAAAAATTTGTTTAAATGAAAAAAATAGCCAAAATTAAATAAATGACATGCTTATTAATTTAAAATCTCGATATTTAATTGACCAGTAACATAAAATTTATTAAGAAAAAGTAAAAAAAAAATAGATCAGATCTCAAAGTTCTCTTTCTATAAAAAGTCCGAATACATCCTTTGGACATACGCAGTGGATTAGTTACGGTTGTTCCCAAGTGGTAATAGCAAAAAACTTAAAATTCGATGACAGATTAAAGAATAAAAAACAATAGTATAATAAACAAAATAAAGTACTAGTATAAAAAAAATTAGGTCAATTCCCTACTTAGTTCAACAAAGAAAATTTTATTTTAGTTACTTTTGATTAAATAATTACAATTAATATAAACATGTATATGCATATGACAGAATAGCAATATTAAATGGCAAAATTGAAAGCGAATTTCTATCTTCCTTCCTATATGTTGTGTTGGGTTATTATTATTTTTTTTTCTAATTTATGAAACTGAAGTAGTACATTACGTCTTATCACAAGAATTGAGCTCGCAATCTTCACCTTAAAGTACCGAATATAAAAATACCGAAACTCTTGAGTTTTACCTATTGAGCTACTGCCGGTTGATTTCAATTTCCATTACAAAATGCTAAAACAATATTTAAAGTATTAAAAATAAATTTAATTTAATAAATAAATTAATATTTGAAAAAACTGTATTAACATCGTTTCGTCCATTACAAGTTTAAAAAATGTATTCGAACTTGAGTGGATGAATAAAAAGTATTTTATTTTAATGATTGAAAATTTAAACAAGATATCTAAATGAGAGTGTAAACTAAAAGTAGGAATCGAATTTTTTTAAAAATTGCCTAAAATAAATAATTAACATGTTTATTAATTTAAAAAGGTGACATTTAATTAATCAGCAATGTAAAATATAACAGGAAAAAATAAAACGTGATATTTAATTAATAGATCACATTTCAAGGTTGTCTTTTAATTTTTTTTTTCAAAAAAAAAGGTGTAAGAATGTATCCCTTGGGTATACGCAGTGGGCTAGTTACAGTTGTTCCAAAGTGATAATATCAGAAAATTCAAAATTTAATGGCAGATTAAATTTTAAAAAAAAGAAAATATAATTTTGTTTCCCCTTGGGAAAGTGGACAAAACAAGCGCTTACTGAGCAAATCTGCTGCTCTATTTACATTATTAGAAGGGGAAAAAAAGGAGGAGGAGATTAAAACCTAGCAATTGATAATTGGTTGTCACCGGTCCCGCCCCCATCAATCATATTGGGCAATTATACTTGAGTCATTCTTGTTTCAGTAAACATTGCTCAATTTTTTTTTTCCTCTTTTTGCTTAGGATACCCAAAGGAAAGCCAAATCCTCTTATAACTGATTTTTTTTAATGTTTTTATTTCAGAAAGTGATTAAAAATACCCACAAAAAAAGGATTATCAGGATCATTAGTAATTGGTCTTCATCATAACTTAATTCGAAATTATTTCAAAGCTAATTTCATTTCTTTTAATGCTAAAATAATAATTTTATAAAAAAAATACAGAATAAAAGACAAAATACACTCCTACTAATATTTATTAATTCCAGTTAATTGACTCTTAAGCGAACCTATCCCTTGCGGTTCCAGTTAAAAACGTTTTTTTTTGTGTGTGTGTGTGTGTGTTGATGAGTTGTTGTAGGGTATATTATAAAGGCGAATTTTCAGAAATGAAACATTAGTTAAAAGATCAGATAAAGAAAAATAAAACAATTTGAAACTGCTCATCAAGGCTTTTGGAATTAAATTAATCCATATTGGCCAAACGATTTTTTCTTTTCTTTTTATTTCAGTCGTGTTAAAAAGCGTTTTATAAAAGAGAGATAGCTTTTAGTAGTTGTGTCAAGTCATATTTTAAAAACATTTCATTATATTTGAAAAACATTTCCTCCTTGCATTTATATATATTTGATTTTATTTTAATAGTGTTAATCCATCTTAATCGTTTTAATATTAGCGATTTCCCTTGGCTGTTTTTCGACTCTTTACCGCCATTACTTACAAATTCGTGTATTTCCTTATATTTTTGTTTACAATGTTACATAATCATTCATTCACTAATAAATAAATTCTTTCATACACATTTAAATTAGTGGGAGAGGTCTCACAGAAACTTTCACCCATATTCTCCAATTAAAGTCTTATCTCCCACCTCTGCATAAAAATGTGATCTTAGGCGAAGCAACAAATGCTTTGCTTGGATTAGTGGACAATAATTACGAAAGTTATAGAACCTTGGCAGGATTTTTTACTGAATCTGAATACATATTTTGAATGCCTGTTTGCCGAACGCATTCATTTAAATCATTAAGAATAACGAATTTGTTTCATAATCAAAAAGTTTCTCTTAAAAGAATGTCAAAAAGTGTTTCTTATTTATTATTTGATAAAAAAAAATTTTCATAAATAAACAGCTTCCATTAACATCATTACGAATAAAAAATTAATTCCATAATCATTTTTTTGAAAAAAAATGTCGAGGAAATCTTTTTTAAAAATATTATTTAATAAAGAATTTGTTAGATAATAAGTAAGCTTTCTTTAATATCATTAAAAATAAAGTATGCAGTTTTTTAGATCGCTAAGAATAAAGCTAAGTTTCAAACTTAAGGAGTTACTTTTAAAAAGTCACAAAAGGTTTTCCTTTTATATTAATTCATTTATTTATTTTATAATAAAGCAACTTCCTTTAATAACATTCAGAATAAAGAATGTATTCTTTACATTATTAAAAATAAAGAATTGGTTTCACACTTAAAATTTTTTTAATGTCAAGAAAGTCTTTTTATGTTATTTAATAAAGAATTTGTTTCATAATAAAGCATCTTCCCTTAACATCATTAAGAATAAAGGATGCAATTTTTAATATCATTAGAAATAAATAAATTAATTTCATAAGTGTTTTTTAAAAAGTATTAAAAATTTACTTTTTTATTATTTGATAGAGAATTTGTTTCACAAATAAAGCAGGTTCCTTTAATATCATTAAGAATAAAGAATGTATTATTTTGCATCATTAAGAATAAATAATTTTTTTCAAAGTAAAAAAGGTTTTTATAATACAAATTTCTTACTTTTACATGACTTAATACAGAATTTGTTTTGTAACAAAGCATTTTCTTTTAACATACAAAAAAAATTCTTTAAAATTATTCAGATTAAAAATATGCGCAGTTTTTCGATTAATTATTTTAATACATTAATATTTATAAATTAATAAGGTTAAAATTTTAAAATTATGAACATAAGCACATAAATTATCCCTAGTAAAGAAACTTTATTACATAAATCACAAAAAAATTCCTCACCTTCACCACAACGTCTGATATGATGTTTAAAGCTTGGTGGAAAACTATTTCATCCTGTAAAGGTGTCGAAAGAACCATTTCCACTAGGTTCTGAAATAGAAACACAGGAAACTGTTTTTTAAAAAACAGTTTAACAAGCAGAACTCGAAACTATTTATTATGACTTTAAGTTTTGAAATGGTAAAGCATAAATGTAAATAAAATCTTTGATACATTCTTTCATATGGAAATCACTGAAACAAATAATGATAGAATAAAATTCTTTTCTTTTTTCAGCTGTCATATCGTAGTAACATGACAAACAGAATTGTTCTTGTCAGCGAAATATGCATCTGCATTGATTTGAACGGACGTTTGAGTCATTGTCACCTTACACTTTGTTTACATTTTGAGTCACCATTTTGATGGGGAGAAAATGTGTTGTTTCTAGGTTTTCCGCCATTATAGTTTGGAATAGAAAAACGATTGTCAAAATAAAAACATTTTCTAAGTTTTTGCTTTAACAATCCTGCGTTATTTTAAACAAGAACTGAGAAAATTCTATTTTAAGCCTAAATCAAACTGTCCACTATGCATTTTTAGACTTAAATCTTTTAATAATAACACTGGCATAAAGAACCTATTGCCTATTTATGCAATAGGCAATGTACATAATTATGCGCATTAATTTGTGGCCAATTGTTAATAATTTTTTAATAATTACGCCTGATTTTTAAACTGGTTATTTTTATTTCGCAATTATTGTAGATTTTTAATTTAATCAAAATGAAAATAATTTAATATTTTAGTAATTATGATAAAAATAATGCTTTTATTTGTTTACTTTTTAACATACATGCTATGAAAAATGTTTTATTCAATTCTTTAATAACAATTAGCCATAATAATTAATTATTTGCATATTTGTACATAAATTCTTCAAAAATTAGAAGCTTTACATTGTTACAAAATTACAAAAATTACATTGTCTTCTACAAAAATAGTTTATTACGATTCATGATTTAAAAAAAAAGCTCCTAACATATAAATCATTCAAAATTATCACTATAAATAATCTAAGTGAAACATAATAAAATTTATTAAAATAATTACTAAAATCCTATTATATTATAAATAATTGCTGACACTTTAATTTATTTAGTAATATTTTTCATAATTCAATGTAAGTAAACAATATATAGAGTTAAAAACATAGAATTTTTGATAATCTTGCCATCTTACAAATTTTTATTTGAAAACCAAACGAATATTTTTTAATCAATTTGCATAGAACTCCCATAGAACCAGAAACAACAGACAGCTGTCAAATATCATCAAAATTTGATCAATGAATGCAAGTGTTTATGCAGGTGTGTTTTCTAACTACTCCAAAATTTCTAACTAATCAAAATTCGCTAAATTATTTGTATTTCTTTCTATCTTGTGAGAAATATCCGCTTTAAAATATCTTTAAAGTATATTATTTTTTCCCTCTAGAGCATCTGCTTTACAATTTTTATGCTTCCTTTCGTTGGTTTTACCTAGAAACGTAAATAGTTGAAATACACATAAAATAATGCAGTCTAGGAAAATTCATGAAGCGTGCAAATTTATGCGAATAAGGTCTCATATTATTAAAAACATATTCTACTTTCTAGTTCTATTCTACTAACATATTCTACTAATTTAACATTACAAATTTTTTTTAATTTAGTTTAAACTACAAGAGGTGCTTAAATGAAAAGGTATGAATCGACACTGATAATAAATGAAGACTTTATTCAAAGTATACACCATAGGTTAACGAGCAGAAGGATTCCAGAATTTCTGTAGCCGTGACGATACCCAGTCCTTCACAAAGTTCTTAATTTCGCTATGAGAGTTGTAAAGCTTCCCTTTCAGATTTTTTTCAAGGGAACCAAACGCACGAAACTCGCAGGGCGTCATGATCGGGCTGTAGGGATGATGGTCCTGCTGCTTCCCCTAGTGCTTGGCCAATATGTGACTCTGGAGCGTTTGGACGCGCTTTATTATAGAGCAAAACTCATCCGTGAGTAGCCCCGGTCTTTTGTTCTTGATGGACCTGAGTAGTCTTCGGTGTGTCTCTCAGTACGCATAATCTCCATCCTGTTTTGCATGCACTGCCACGTCAATTGGATGAATCTCTTAATAAGAGTCTTTGCTCTCACCTGCGCATGCTCCGATATATGCCGGAAACTCCAATCGCATCTCTAGATGTCTCGCTACGTCCTGCCATAGCGGCATAGGCAAATATGTTAACGGTTATGTTGTTACGGCGTTTCGTACCTTTTCTTTTCAAAACCTCTTTTACTTTGATTGGTATAAATAATGTTATTTGTATTGAATTATTAATCATTTATACTCATTAATGAAAAAGTGCCTCTCTCCTTTACTCTATGTAGTCAGTGCTCTACAAAGTAAACTACCGAGTTTAAAGCTATCAAAACTTTTATCAAGAATTTCAATCAATTAATAAGTTAACTCACTAATTCGGGAGATTTTTTCGCCGTGAATTCCGAAAATATCATAGCATAATTTGACATTATGTAAAAATTTTAAAATTCGTCTTTTTAATGCCATAATTCTTTTCCATATTTTTGAAAAACATTTTTAAAAAAATTCTAGATAATTGTTAAAATATAATTTTTAAAAAATTGTTAAAATTTTTTGAAAAAAAAATTAAACTTTTTTTTTCAAATCTTTTTTAATGTAGTTTTCTTCTATCTCTAAAAACTTAAGAGATCCTGATTCTTAATTGAAAAATTTTAATGATGATTTAATAAGCGAAACCACATTGCCACAAAAGCCAACGAATGTAACGTCAATACCATGTGAAATAGATTAACAAGATATTTAAGTTGTTAATGCCATTGTGGCATCATGAGATTTGACTCCATTAAATATTCTTCTTTAATCAACCACTTTTGATGAGAGAATGATGGACAGAGAAAGCATATTTGTATATGCCGAAAATTTATGGAAGATTTGAATTTGTCACCATTTCTTGCTGTAAAATGTTGGCGATCATATTAAAAAATCGTTTAACAGTTGAAAGTCTAGAGTTAGTAAAAACGGAGAATTACGCGTTCGAACAACGTGTTTTCATTGTTGAACAATTATTCAAAATTAAAAAAGTCTGGTGGTTACAATTCGAAAATTTATGAACTGGACCACAAAACCATGTGATTTAACACCGTTGGAGAGAGAGACTTCTTTATCAGTCTTTATATATATCTCTCTATTCCACTCCCTCTTACCCCTCTCTCTCTATATATATTTATATGTAGAGAGAGAACGATTTTTTTTTTAAACAAAATTTTGGAGGTTGAAATATTTTGAGATGAAGAACATGCATCGTTTTTCTAAATATCGACGAATGCGTTGTCTGATAGTCTCTTGATGGTTTCAAATCGGTTTAAAGTGTTTAATGACTTAAATTAATTAAGACAATTCTTAAGAATTCAGAAAATGAATAATTTGGAAACCAAGTTGTAAATGTAGTAGGGGATAAATCGCCAAATTTAACAACCTTCTGTAATATTTTATAAAACTCCTAAAAGCCTACATTTGAGGTCTCAAAAGCGATACACCACCAATTTGTTGCCTACGCATTTTGAGACTTCAAAATTTGTTTCCTACGTCTTTTAAGGCTTCAAAATTCTGAAACTAAAGCAAAATCATGTTCTCATATGATAAAATATTAAAATGTTAACACAAATTACTTTCTTTGTTCTTATAAACAGCATCTTCAATCCATATATTTCGCAATGGAAATGAGCAGAAATAATTTTCACAAATTAATAATGCTTATTATACGCTGTATAAAATTTCATATGTATGGAAAAGAAAGGTTTATTTCACTGCAAAGTCATATTTTTTGTCTTTTTTGTCTCGCTAGTTTCTTATGTTAACATATCTAAATGCAATGAGCCTTCGGCGTTTCAAACTTATACACATTATACATTTCTGAAATCTGCGAAATGATACCTATTTTGTGAGGCTAAAATCTAAAAATCGATTTTTTTGGTGTCCTAGTTCCATTTAGATTTCTGCTTTGCTTTTCATGTAAAAAAAGAATGTTTACGATCCCATTTCTGCCTGAAAAGTTTTGTCACTACATAAAGTAAATAAAGCGTCAGTTAATAATAATAAAAAGAATTTTGATCCTCAAAATCTGTGCAAAGATTTTCTGTGAAATGCGTTTAGAAACAACTTTTTGTGAATTACATTTAATATAAGATTTTTTCAACTTATTCCTTTTCCAAATCTCAAACGATTAGATGCCAAGCAAAAAAAATTCATGAGATAAAATTTTAAAAATTGTAATTGGCAGATTTTATATTAATTCGTAATTACCAACTAATGCTTTCTAAATAATATCCAAATATAAATATTGTTACAAAGTAAAAAAAAAATTTAAAGAATTGTAGTTCAAAAAGCTTATAAGAGAATTTCTCTGAAAATTTCTAAGAAGCAAGTTTTGGAGAATACCTTAAAGTTAAAGGAAAAGTTTGCCTTCTCTTATTTTGCTTCCAAATCTCAAACTCATTAGTTGTCAAGGAAAAAAAATGTTGATTGAAAAAGACATATTTTCCTTATTTAATTACTAACAGCATTTTAATTCAACAAATGCATACTAATATTTTCTAAATCAAAAAAAGTTTTAAAAAATTCACAAAAATATATTTTTTTGCACTGCAATGCACATCAATCCTCTTCCTTCCTTTTATTAAATTTTTGATAATTAAGATAATTTATTTCCGATGTTTTATTTGAAAATAAGAATGTGTGTATTATTTTAAAGTCAGCTGGTAAAATACTTTTTGTTCGTTTTTTAACCAATTCTTATTTTTCTGATTAAAGAAAAACAATAACAACTGATTAAAACAATCATTAACATTTGTCCCATATGGCAAACGATTTTTAGGCATAATTTGATTTAAACGAATTCCTATGCGTAATTTTATATTCCTGATTGATGGTAATACCTTAAACAATTAGATATAACATCATGCGCATAATACTCTCAAACTGTCAATGATTAAAGTCATGTTTTAACAGTATTAGTTAACGTCGTTAATTGATAAATAATACAGTAAAATGAATGTATCAACTATGTTATTAATTGTACATTGTATGCTGGAAACTTTTCGATTGAAAATAATCTTACAATATCATATTAAAATCGTAAATGTATAGTTCTAATTTTCGATGCATTTACAGCTTCACTTTTTATTCATTTTGAAAACCATAAAGACACTAAATTGAGCATTTCTTCGGATTTTAATAGTAGTAAAAACTATATGATTAAATATTTATTCCAAAACAATGAAAGTGGTTTGAATTTCAGAACATTCATAGGATCCATTGCTAGCATTAGGGCAAATAATAATAATTTTGAAAAACAATTAAAATTTAGGAAAAGTTTTGCTCACCTTTACAAATTAATTACACTAACAAGGAAATTTTGAAATGGTATAAAATTTCTTATTTTGCAATAATATTTATCCATAAATTAATTTATTTTTCAAAATATTTCATCTTATTTTTAATTAATTAAAGTTAAAAAACATTTTATCTGAGCTACTCTTTTATGCTTGCCAAGGTATACCAAAATTCGTTGTTGTCGTTCAAAAAACATAACCTACAAAGCACCAGTACACTTACAGATACACATTAATTCGTCTTTATTAGTAGTAGAAATGAAGAATTTTTTACACTTTTCAGGATAAATAAAGAAAGAATTCCTATCTTTTATTTGACACTTTCAAAATTTTTGAAAGTGGTGCTAATTTTGAACAATAAAAAAATGGCAAATTGGACAGCTAAATTGGATGATAAGAGCATTAAAAGTAGATTCATTAACCGTTTTCTTGATTATCTGGAGTTATCGTGGTTTCGTATATAGTGCAATTCATTATTATCCCGATAAAACTCGGGCAAGGAAGATTTTGCCAGTACGATTTTTTTATCGCAGTTTTACTCGGCCTGGAGGAAATGAAAGGAAATATTCAGCTTTTATTGGCAGTTTGATTTTTGTTGGTTTTGAGGTTCTTTTGGTGGGGCTGCTCACGTGATTTCCCTATTGTACAGTATACGTCTGTTTGTGGATTAGTAATGTATGAAAAAAGATAATTGAGTTGAAAAAAGTAAAATAATGGCGATGATGCAAGATAGCGGAAGCAAACAATTTTTTCGAAGATAATGATAAGCCAAGATAATGATTCCTGCTTTAGAAAAAAAAATCGAATCCAACAATACAGTATACTCTGTGCTCTCGTAAAAGAGATTCCAGAAATAAACCAGTAAAAAAAAGAGACCATATACCAGTGAACAGAATGTCAAATATAGCTTTGTGTTGTCCCTTGTTTCAAAAACTATCATACAAAGACTAATATTTAACTTTTTTCATTCAATCAAGATGAATCGGGATAGTAAATTAACATTAAAACTAAATGCTTTTACACCCATAAAAAATTAAAAGTATAACTCAAAAGCTATTACAATTGCAATTTTTTGCATTTTTTTTCAATAACATTTGTAAGGAAAGCAGTTAAAACCAAACAGTGTAAAGCAAATATTTCTTACTTTTAGTTCCTTGAGCAAAATTTCCGATCTGGTGCAACAGTCTAAAAGTTTCCGATATCTGTAAATACTTTTCTGGAATGAAAAAAAAAATACATTTTCAACATTTTATATAAAAATGGTTACACAATAATAAATCATAAAATTTATACGGTGAAATATTTTGCTTATTGTCAATGAATTTGCGGAAATTAATTCATTATTTATCTTTACATTACAAATTTGTATTATGACGGCAAATATCAATGTTGGAATTCCTGGCCTAACTATGATGATATAACCCTTTCGAGCACGCGCTGGTAACGTCATGAAAGAATTCCCATGATCCCACAATAACAAATGTAAATTTCAATTTCAGTTAAGGTTCGGAGTTTGTGTTGATGAATGTGTAAGACCGAAACCAGAGAGGATTGGGTGTTTTAGAAAGAATCCATGCACGTAAAATGAAACATGTAAATATTTGTATTAAATTATGTGTGCCTGTGTCCTCACCCAGTAATAAAAGATGATAAAAGTGTGAATACCTGGATTAATGATTCCGATGTTTATGCGATCTGATTTAACTTGGAACCTCTTGATTCTATGTGATTTAGAAGATCCCGGAATGACAAGGTAAGAGTTTCCTCTTACATTTTGATGAATTTGAATTTGCAATCCGTCTACGTGTCAGGTGCAAAATACAAATTATGGCAGCTCTCTGCTCGTTATTTATTGTTCCGTCAGTGTGTAGCTAAAAATTGGAAGTTTAAACTCTTATCTTAGGTTTATTTTTTCATATCTCTGTATATTTTATCGGTGAAAAAGGAAATGTGTTTGAATTAATTTTCTTAAGAATTTACCGTACGACTTACCTTAAGGTAATGTTTATGTTTTCTGCATTTAAGCAAAACATTACAGAATTTATATTAAAATGTGAAGTGTTTATATCCTTTAGCTCACTTTTTCCTTAAAAATTCTTGAAACATGCATTGCCGTATATAAACATATATAAACTACCAATACAAAGTTGTGATATGTTGCTAGCTTCTATGATTCACCGCGTTCATTCATGACGTATGAAATAAACGGAGAGCTTAGAACTCGATAAGAAGTGAGAATATATGTATTGTAAAGGGAATTTTGGTACATAAACTTTGTCTTCTGGTAATGGTGGGCAAAGAGATGAGTTCATAGAACTCTGGCTTATCCGGCTTTTTTGTTTCCTGCCCTTCCGTCACATCAGACCGTATATTCGGATATAGGTATGGTTTAGGGTTTTCGCACAAGGTCCAATTTAGGACAAGCTGCCCCATCTACAATGATTTTTAAACAATTCCATTATAAAATATGTAAATAAAAAAGGATGTACTGTAAAAATGTCAATAGTTATGAAGATCTATGATTTAAAGCGATTTGTCACAAAAATAAAAATATATCTCAAAAGTTAAATGGTATGAAAATGACCAATGGTTTTTAAAATGTCAAAAGGTTTTAAGTGAGATTTTTCACCCACTAGGTCCCGTAAATTTAAAATAGGCGAATGAAAGTGAATTAAACGATCTATATTAAAATTAAGATATTGAATAAGAATATGTATATATTATAATGTATCAGTAAAAATGTTAACAAGATACACTATTAGTTACCATATTATAAGCATTAAAAACATATTAAACAAACTCTCTTTTTAGTTTTCGTGTATACTTACACAATGTAGCTTTCTGTAAAATAGCTTCATAGTATAGAGTAGGGAATCGACAATACATTTTTTTCTTTCGAAAATTTTACTCATATATATCATTCTATTTGTAGGTGCACAGACCGAGTTTCATTTTTATAACTAGTTGTATTTTTCAGTTATCACTTTCAGAAAAACACTAAGAGGCAAACAATCGGACATAACACAGTTCCACACACCTGCAGCTTTAATCTTTAACGCTTTATAATCAGCATCACTGGGATGAAATAAAATTTGCAGTGAGAGTAAGCCTCTTAACTCGCGACTGAAATGCTAATTACAAGTAATTTTAAAAGACTCTAGCAAAACAATGCTATTAAATTATATTGTTTTTGCGCTGTTATGTTAGTAGGCATGTTGTTTGGCTTAGTAGAAACAGGTTGATTATTTAATACAATAACGTCACCCAAAATCTCAAAATTGGGTGCACTTGATAAAACTAGTCACAAATAAAAATATCTGAAAATCAGAAAATTACAGTACAAAGTATCAAAACAAAAGAAAAAATATTTGCATTACTAAGATGATACATCATTTACCATTCAAAGTTTAAGGTATTCAATCAAATCTAAATTGTCCTAGTAAACAACAATTATTTGAAGTTAAAATTATTTGAAGGTGCATTTTCAGTTTGGTGAATGTTTTTCCTACCTTCTTATATTGCTGAATTTGATTTTATATTCTTGAGATCGCCAGGTTTACTGTGATTTTTTTTATGGGATTTCAATTTGACTTAATTTATAAACTCTATATTGCAATATATGATATGCAAAATTTTAATTTAGTTAGTAGTCTTTATACTTTCTTATATCGACGAATTTGATTTGATGGTTTCATGTTTTTTCTGGTTTGCTGTGATTTTGACTTACCATTGTATAAAATTTGATGTCTTTTCATTTATGATATTAATATTATCTCCAAAACCTCAATATTCTGGGATTTTCGGGTCACGAAGGGTCAATTTCTTGACGAAAATCAGACCCTTCACAGAAAAAAAATTTGGTTTGAATCCCTGTCTGAGGGTGACCCATGAGAAAGTCTTCAAACCGGATTCTTTATTAATTTGATTCCTTGGCTGTAATTGTTTCAATTGTACTAATATTTATTCTAAAATTGTTCAGTTCATTTGTGTTTTAGTAGTAGCAGCATTAGCGCTCATTAAATAAAATGTATATTTATTCTAAATGTTCAACAAATTTCAGTAGATAACATTCTTACATTTCTTTGTTTCTGGATTGATCCTAGTAAACCAAAGAAATACAAGCATTTTTCTGGAATGATTAGCGAATTATTAACTCTTAGGTCAAATGAAAAAGAAGCGAATAAACTGTTTTAGCAACATTATACATTTGATTTGAAATAAAACAGATGAACCTAAAGATATAGTTGTAAACTGCGATGTGGTACATGATTCTTATTTTGGTGATTAGGGAAATCTCCACTTTTATACCAACAAAAAGGAGTAAATAATTTGCTTTACTAGCAGTATGTATTTGATTTGATGTTGAATAAAGAAATTTAAGTTCTAACAGCGAATTGCAAATAAGTTCATTGATTTTACTTAGGTAATTAATAGCTTATTCACCTTCAAATCAAACGAAAAAAAGTATAGATTTTTACCAATATTAAATATTTGATTTGACATAAAAGAAATAAACAAAGAATTGTTATAAACTGCAATGCAACACATTCTTTCTATGGTGATTAGTGAAATTTTTGATGTTAAATCAATTTATTTATTCTGTTGATAAGTAAATTCATGATCAAGTCAAACGGAAAAGAAGCAAATAATTTTTTACCAACATTCTATAATACATTATTTACTTACAGTTTGTAAAAGGAACCAAACTCAAATCATCTCTATAAAACTGAGATATGATACGGAATTTTTGGTTGTATAATCAATAAATTACTCACTGTCAAGTCACGCAAAAAATTGTTGATTAGTCTGCTTTACCAATTACATGATGTAGCAAAATCAAATCTAAAACATGATAGTTAATGATGATGCAGCTTAAAATTTTTATTTGGGTGATTAATGAGTAATTCATTGTCAAATGTAGAAACAAATGAATTATTTTCTTTACCCATAATGTGATTTAGTAGCAAATTTGATAAAGCGTTACATTTTTAGCTATTTAATAGTACACCAAATATCATTTATCTAGTTATTTGGTTTTCTGAATTCAGAAAAACGAAAACAAAAAGTTCACGAAAAAACGAATTTATTTAATTCCAAAAATGCTATTCTCGTCTTCAGGGATAAATAAAACATGGAAATTCTATAAATCGAAAACTTTTTATGTATACAATATTTTTGTATTCATAAAATGCATACTTTATAAAAACTGTACCATATTTACTATCATTTAATTGCTAATAAATAAGAAACTTAGGGATTCAAATCTAAATAAAAAATTACCATTATTAATTGATGGTTGCTTTATATCCTGTTGCAAGTACATAAATTACAGATGAATACGAAAACCGAATAATGAGAGATTAAAAAATAATGTTTCATTGAATGTATAAAAAAATGTAAATAAATGAAAAAATATAATTTTACTTTTAAATCTCATCTGTCGCAACGTTCCAATTAATATTTTAAATATTCCCCAAATTGAATGTTGATTAATTAAGATAAAATAAATGAAACAAAAAAAGTATATGTTTTTTTCTAAAAATCTCCGTGTGTGGTTATGAAAATCTCCGAAAACAATTAACAAGGAAATATCTTTTTTTTTAAAGGTTTTCAAGCTACTTTCCAAAGAATATTTTTATCTCGTTATCTTCATTAAATTATCTAAACGAGCCATTTCTGAAAAATAGAATTAAGTAACAAAGAGAACTTCCAAAATGTGATTTATTAATTTGAATTTTATATAATTCTACTTTTCCTACCGTTTGCTTTAACACAACGGTGATTTTAGCATTTGTAATTGTCTTGTTTTCATGTTAATAATTGAGTTTGTAATTTGTTTTTTTATTTTACAGTTAATAATGCCATTATTTTGTAATTCTCATTTTTTTTAAACCTTCGTTTTAATTATTTTATATTTGCTCTTGTTTACAAAAAGAATACTCTTTTTAAATGGCATAATCATTAAGAGAAGCAAATTGGGAGTTTTCATTTTCTGATATTCGAGTAATACATATTCTAAATATAAAATTGTATCAAAATATATTAATAAATTCCTAAGTTCTAGGCCTCCCTAAATACGAAAAAAAAAAAAAACAGTTTTTGGCACTATTTCTATATTTCTATTTGTTAAGACGGTAATTCAAAGGTATTAAAAATGAAATGAATGAAATTTGGAATATAATCTTTAAACAAAACTCATATTATTTTATACTAAATTTTAGAGCTACAACGAGCTGGTTAGATGAAATTTTTCATACAATTTTATTATTAGAAATCTCTATTAAAATTATAACCACATTTATTAACAGATCGTTGCCGATTTGTCTACCCTTGTGTTTCCAAATGCGATAATCAAAAATGCAGTACGTTAGATAAGTAATAATTTTAATACGTAAACTTTATTAAATACCTATACTTCAATATCAAAGTTGAACGTTCTCTTTTAAAGAACGTCTTTGAAAGGCATTTTACCCATTTTTCTGTTCATACAGATATTAATAGGGAAACTCGCACGAAAACAGAACTGACAACCAACGGAGAAAAACGCACGAACAGAACAGACGTCATTGTTGGGAAAAACACATGAACAGAACAGGGTGTAAGTAGGGAAAAACACATGAAACAGAACAGATAGTTAGTAGGGGAAAACACATGATCAGAACAGAGGTCATACGGAAAAACACATGAATCAGAACAGACATTCAATAGAGACAAGCATATGAATGAAACAGACAGTTAAATACATGATACAGAACAAACAGTCAGTAGGGAAAAACGTATGAACAAAACAAGCAGTTACAAGGGGAAAACACATGAACAGAACAATCAGTCATGGAGGAAAATCATATGAACAGAACAGTCAGTCATTAAGGAAAAACTCTTGAACAGAATAGTCAGTCATTAAGAAAAAACACATGAACAAAACAGGTAGTCAATATGGAAATACATAGATGCACAAATAAAGAGTGAAATAAGATAATTTTGGTTTGCAATTTTGACCCCAAAAAATATGGATATAGTATGAACTGCAAACATATCTATTATCTATTGGCAGATTTAATTATTTTATAGTCTCAGACCTTGAGGCATCGTTTTGTAATAGCTGCTCACTTTAGCTTTCCATATTAACACATTTTTAATTTTTATAATTTATTAATCAGTTACTTCAGATTAGTTTTTTATGACTTTCAGAATACATATATTACAATTTTAAGTCTGCATGTCATGAAAAAAACTACCAAAATTATGTGATAATGATTTCCTTATTTCTAAATAAAAGCATTTAAGTATTATTATACATTATAAGAAAACAATAGGTCTCAAACAAATATAACATAAAAAATTAATATTTTTTCGTAGACCATAAAGTAGAATTTAATTGGAATTTTTAACTGTATGAAAAGTATTAAAAAAATAATGTTCAGTGTTTAGAATTGCTATTGTTACAAATGAGCAACAAATTTATTTCAATTTAATTAATAATAATTTAATAATTCGACAGAAACATGCATTAAAGTCCTTATATAATTCAGAGAATCTACAATTTTGATTGGCCAGCCTGCAAATATTCTCTGACTTGAAACTAGAGGTGACTGCATCAGCATAGTCATAAGTCATTGGAGTTTGGTGCCTAGAAACTGTTCTAGGGATTCATATTTATCTGTCATTTAAACACGATGTTTCACTCTTTTCTTGTACAGAGAGAGAAAAAAAAATCAAAATGATCTAAAAAGTGTTACACTCTAAAATTTCGTAAATGTATCACGAGTTTTTAAACAATAAATTGTACATGGAAAATTAAATTCAGTGTGAACAATTTTTAAAAACAATATTCCTTAGTATGCTAAAAAAACTTTGTGGGGGAGGATTAGTCTTTGACTTATATTTTGCATTATAAATATGGTATTTTGAAAAAAAAAATTCCACTTTCTAAATCTCTGTGCTCTTAGTGCATTTCTGAAAAGGTAAACAAAAGCTGAATTAATAAATAAAGGAATTTAATATTATGTTTTTTACAATTTTGCAATAAAGTTAGATGAAATCAATCTACCGCAGTTTTTTCACTTCTTTCAAGAGCGTGAAGGAGGAAATTTGGTATGAAAAATTGTAGCTGAATCCCAAACTTTATTTTCAAACTAATTTGCTAATTAGTATATGTGAGTACAATAAATTAAAAAATAAGCAAGATAAATGAGATTTGGTATGTATTCTTGCTCCAAAAATTGTAAATCTTTAGAAATAATGATCCAATTCAGTGAAAAAAGAAGTGTTCCAAAATAATACTCCATTCTCATAGTTATAAATTGCAAATAAACATATAACCCCTCTATTTTTAAGCAAGTAAGGACGCTGAAAAGATAATGCCTTTTATGACTTAAATATTACCATAGCAACGGAATGACAGCTTTGTGCACCTTTGACACGTCGTAAGTAATATATTTTGTTAAAAATACAAATATATAAAAAAAATTTAAATGTCCACTCGTTATTTGACGAAGAAAACAATGTATCAGAAACAACATTAGTGATTAATTAGTGTCAAACGAAGGCATAAAAAAAGTAATAACCTATTTTCGTACGAATTTGAAAAAAAATATTTACTTCTTTTTTTATTCGTACTACATTAAATTTTGACGTCAACATTTCCTGACTATTACTACAAAAAAACAATCTCTAAGAATTATACATTCACTGCATTTGAAAATTAAGAAAATATTTACATAAGACGGAACGAAAGAAAAGATAGTGTCCTTGGGTTCAAATTGTTTTTGCCAGCAAATGAAACATAATTAGCTTCAGGAACTTAAACAGGATAATCTTTTAGTGTGACATAATTGGATCGCAATCAAAATAATTTTTGATGGCGAAGTACCAAACGATCGAAATTTAGAAAGAAAAATATTTGAATTAAAAATTTTTTTTAAAAAAATAAATGTTTAAATGAATTTTAAAAAAGTGTTAAAATACATGTTTTTATACTTTACTTCCTATCTCGGTAATGTAATTTGTTTTTAAAATCATTTTTAATAGCCATTTCTAAATAAATATGAATTGTTTTGATAAGAGTATGGTTATTATTCAAAAAAGGACAACAAATCATTGATCAAAAATAAATTTGATTAAAAAATCTTTGAAATAATTATTTCCAATGAGTTGAAATGTAAAAAATAATAATTAAACTGTTTCATATATTTTCCCCTTGGATTGATACTTAGTCATTATAAATATTATAGAATCTTGAAATCAAATTTTTCCTAATTTACTAATAGATAGAGCCACATTTATGAATCAAATTTAATTAAATTTATTTTGTAAGTTTTGAACATATTAAGACATAATACTGTGACCTCAAACATGCAAAAAACTTGAAATTCTATCAAATTAAGAACGAAAATCAAGCAAAAAATTGATTAAAAAATTCAATTTTTATACATATGAAACAAGTCAAGTAAAATAAAATAAATATATCATAAATAATTATTTACCTTCCACAGCAAAGAATGTAACCATTGCTCTCTCATGTAACAATTGGAAACCTGAAATTTTCAATCAATAATTTTAATTTTTCAATCAATTTCGGTTAAACAATAAAAATATTTATCAGTAAAAGAAGTAAATAAAGTAATTAATAAGTAAAGTAAATGTTAATTTTCAGAAAACAAAATAATAATTTTTTTTAGAAATATGTCAATCGAATAATTTCCATTCCAAACATAACGTGATTAATTTCATAGCATTAAAACGCATGAATACACAAAATATTAATAAATAATTCAATAATGTATTCATTAACAATATAATACGCTGATAAATCGATTCAATTAAAACTCTCGATATTTTTCAATAATTGAAAAAATTCAAGAGAGTCGTTTATTAACCTTTTATTTAACTTGGTTAAACAGTTTGTTGGCTAAAATAAACCTGTCTTCTCCAACCATTTTGTCGACACCAACTTAATAAAGAGCATCAGAATTTCATAAAATTTCATTAACTGATAAATCTATTGAGCTAAAAATCTCGCTTCCATAATGAAAAAATACAGAAATAGTCGTTAATTAATTCAGTTAATAGCTGTTGGTTGATTAGATTAAATCTGACCTCTCGAACATGTCTTTTCATCGATACCAATTTAGTAAAGAAATATACTTTAAAAAATGCCCGAATGGTACAAGATATTTAGGTCAACGCCCATAAATCCTTGGGTTGTTTGAAAAGTTTCTGCACTTTCCTATAACTTTTCAGAAATACTGATCATTGCAGAAACGCTGATTTGCCGTTATCATCAATTGAAATATTTTCTGAAAAGCGATGTTTTCCCCGAATTCGTGTCTATTCACCGTCAACTTTGATTTAATTGAGTTTGTTTAGAGCCAATATAATCATGGATATTCAAAATCTCAGTTTTCGACATTTAGCGCCTTTTTTCCCCTGATCTCAAAGACAAGAACAGCTTTTGAAGTCTTCAGAAAGGTATGTTTGTTCTCTTCTCAGAGACATTGAATTAAACGAACAAACAGTGCATAAATGATTTCTGAAATTCAGATGGAGTCAATTTCGCTTTTTAGATCAACAACACACAGATTGGTGGCAATCAAATTAAAACATTGTTTGCAGTTAATCAACGAATTGCTTCTAACGAAATAGCAAAGAGATCTGAAGATGGTATTCATGACATTTGATTCAATTTTACTTTGGTGCTTGCCGTCTTTGATGTTCAAGACAAATGTTAAATAACTCTAAATAGATCTCATTGCAGTAAATTATTGTCCAAACATTCCTACAAGCCGTCATTGTTGATGAAGTCAAAATTAATGCTCCAGCGAGCGCGCTGTCAGTAGATAGCATGTATTTCCTATGATAGCTGAAAGATAGCATTTCCCAGAATTCTCTGTTTTAAAATATAATGATACTTATAAGGGTTAATCATTAAAATTTGATTGCAAATGAGTAAAGTACAACTATTTTAAATAATTTTTATTTGATAAGAAATCACTAATCAACAAAAACAAATGATCAAGAAATTATCTGAATACCCTTAAAAAAATCCGTTGTTCAAACAATTCTATAAATCTCCATTTTTTTTTGATTAAATTAATGCTTGAAGGGCACGCCGTCGATACAAATATGAAAGGTAGCACTATTTTTCGGATACACTATTATAAAATATAAATTATAAAGTGGTTAGTTATTAAGGTTAGGCTGTAAAAGAATATAGTACAGTTATTTTAAACAATTTTCATTTAAAATTAAATGTTGTTATTGTTACTTATGAAACTTTGCAAGTCCGCTGATAGATTTGTCAGCGATTTTAGCCAAGTGAGCCCCTCCCGTTTTTTCAGTAACGCCAACTAGGGCCAAGAGCACAACTTCTATCGTCCGTTTCTTTAAGTAACTTCATGCGGCACATTCGCTTTCACAACCCCCTTTTACAGGAAGTGGGCACATTCATACACCTCACAGATAGAACACAGAAAAAGAACAACCATGCCCAAACTGGGATTCGAATCTGAGGTCACAGGTCACAGTGAAGACGAGCTACCGTTCGTCAACGGATTCTGAGATGACTACATTTCGACCATTCCGTTTCATTAAGGGATGAGAAGCGGAATGATGAGCGCATTTCCGATATTCACCTTTGAGCTTAGATTTCTCCATTAGATACATTTTAGTTCAATTTTTTTTTCACGTGTAGGCTAATCCTAAAATACTGACGAAAAATTCAAAAAAGAATTTTAAGAACAGAAATTTTTCCATTTATTCTTCATAATTTAATGTCTATGCCTTTTGCCTTAAATAAAAATTGATTTGAAATATTTTACTGTGCTTTAGTACCTTTTACTTTTTATATGACAAATTATCTGTAATGTTTACATCGCATAAAACCGCAAGTCTTTAGCGTTAAATGCAAGCATCTCCACCTTTCGTCTTTCCTTTCACTCTTATTTTGGCGAATTAAACCCATCCTAACGCATGCGCAAAAACATGGAGGGTTTTACAACCCGATGATGAACAGTAACCCTATGCCAGGGCGTTGACAAAAAAAATGTAAATGACGTAATGAACAAAAATAATCGAGGAATTAGTTTCATGGTCTGGTAATAAATTAAATTAAATTGCCAATATTCCAGTTCTAATATTTACATTTGTTTCGCAAAACGCCCAAAATAATATGCAAACAAAAAATTGAAATTTAGATTTAAAATGCGATTAGTATATAACAGTTCTTTTTTATCGCTCATTCTATGATTTTATTTTCAAATCTTTTAGTTTTAGCTCTCATTGTGAAAAAGTTAGTTTCCTTCGCTCAACGACTTCTTTCACAAGAGTGACAGTTCCGAATTACATAGTTCTTAATTTATATATAAAATGCGCGAAGATAGTTTCCTATTATCTTCATTGCATTGTTGAAATCCACACAAGTTTGTTAGAATGCACCAAACTTTGAATTTCTGGAAAATTTCACAACTTAAACCTTGTAATTCTAATGTCCTTGTCAGTTTGGGAGGTTTACATCTTCTTTTACCTGATGGTAAATCGATCATTTCTTTAACAGTTCTTTCTTATCTCTCATTCCCTGATTTTATTTTCAACACTTTTAGTTTTAGCTCTTATTGTAATGAAGTTAGTTTTCTTCTCTCAACGCCTTCTTTCACAAGAGTGACAGTTCCCACTTAGATAGTTCTTCCCACGATACTTTTCATTATTATTAAAGAAAGGATTAATTAGATATTAATGGCAGCTATATAATTTTTTTAAATAACAAAGAACATATAAGATAGCAAAAATTGATCTCAACAGTCTTTCGTATTTCTAAAATAAAAAGAGCAGAATCGGAGATTTCTATTAATTCCTCAAACTCAAAACTTTGCCTAAAAATCCATCCTTAGAAATTGCAAGAATAATCAAACGTTAGTAGCACAAAATTTCAGTGAAATATTGTATGATATTAATCGATATTCGTAATATTGTGGAATATTGATTAATATCATATAAGACAGTACAATTTTGTGCAAAATACTGTGTGTGCTACCTGGAAAGCCATACTTTCCTAGAGCCCTATGATATTTATAAAATTCTTTTCTAGTAAATAGCAGAATCCCGAATTATGAAATTTGAACATTTATTACCACCTAATATGATTTGGATTCTATGGTCTCCTTGATATTAAAGATGATAGGATAAAATTAAAACAAGATCCATTTATATTGTTTATTTGCTCAAATCCGTCAAAGAATCTATTCGGTTTTGGAAAGGATAGCTTCCGATGAGAAAAGAATGATCAACAATAATAATGAGCAAACAAATTCGAAAAATTATTTGAGTTATTTGCTGTCTAGTTACCAAGAAAGTTATGTACTGGGACTATCCAATTATAAAAGTACAGATGACTGTAAATAAAACACACATGCTCAATATTGGGGTGAATTGTGCCACCTAAAACGTTTAAAAATATAGCTTTGTATTGAAAAAAATTTAACTTCTGGGAAGGAAAGAACATGACGCGTTTGATGATGATCACATCGTGCCCGCTTGACCGCAGAAAGAAAGGGGCTACAGCTTCTAAGGATAAAGACCCCCGAGGGCAGAAGTCTGGTTTCTAACTCATATGAAAATGACACTCCCATGCACAACCCCTTTTTACAAGACTCTTTCTCTCAAGGGAACTCTTTCACACACCTCACAGATAGAACACGGGGCATAGAACAACCATGCCCAAATCTACACTCGAACTCGAGACGTCCAGATCATGATGAAGACGTACTGCCCCTAGGTCAGGAAGCGGCACATTTCGTGATTAATTTCAGAATATAAAGAGTTTGAGGTGAGTGCAGTTAGCAGATATTTGCTACATTCGGTGGTTGCGGGGTGGTCGGCTGTATGCAAGAAGAAGAAGTAGATGTTTGCTAGTCGAAGGACTTAATCAGAGGAAAATTCATCGCAGATTTTAAGGTAATTACAGATTGTATTTTTTAAACAGAACAAGGCTTTAGTTTTGGTGCTAAAAATTTAAATATAGATGGTAAGGATCTAAGGAATGACTTTAAAAAGCAAAAGAGGCTGACCAATGAGATTCTGTGAAATCCACTTTATATTCTAGACGTGTGCATTTCCATTGATTCACACACCTCAAACAATTTGACAAATAGTAGTACCATGAAATAATTCTCATCTAGTATCAAGCTACAGTAACCATCTCAAGGTTTACGATCGTTATATCAGGAAGTAAATAAAAGTATGCAGTGTTTACGAAATGTATTAAATACTTTCTATTTACGAAATGTATTAAATACTTTCTGTTTACGAAATGTATTAAATGCTTTCTTGAATTATAACTGTTCGTGCAATATTTGCTTTTTACCTTTACAGCTCTCGGGGTTTTACTGATTGGTTACGCAGGGTGTCATTGTATAAAAGCTGCAGCTGCCGGATCAAACAATTGGTTCGATTGAATATAGAAGACATCCGGACAAACTGACCAAAACATTGATCAGACGCGTCCAGGATTATTTAATCGTAAACAGATAAATTTGATCAGATTTGTAGATATTGAAGTCCCAAAACCATTCCAAATTTTGAAGAAGGAAATTAGAAGAGAGTAGACTATGCAGCGGCAAGATAGATGGATAACATCGTACAAAGGACGTATTACATATGATTTCATACAGGAACCCAAAATTATGTATATAGAAAAGAATATTTCACATGATGATAGTGCAAACTATGTCAGGGCATGGAAGGTTTCCTGAATACTTCTACAGATACGCGGGGATACAATACAACACATACACTGAAGTGACAAAAGTCATGGGATGACTGTTAATATCGTGTCGTTCCTCCTTTTGCCCCGCGAAGTGCAACAACTCGACGTGTCATGGAGTCCACAAGTCGTTGGAAGACCTCTGCAGGAATATTGGGCCCTGCTGTTTGTATAGACGTCCATAATTGTGAAAGTGTGGATGCTGCAGGAGTTTGGGCACGAACGGACCTTTCGACGATGTCCCATAAATGCTCGATGGTGTTTCATATCGGACGATCTTGGTGGCCAGATCATGCGCGGGAATTGTCCGGAATAGTCTTCAAACCAATCGCGAACAGTTCTGGCCCGGTGACATGGCGCATTGTCATCCATAAAAATACCATCGTTGTGTGGGTACGTGAAGTCCATGAATGGCTGCAAGTGATCTGCAAGCAGCTGAACATAACCATTTCCAGTCAATAATCGGTTCAGTTGCACCAGAGGACCGAGTCCATGCCATGCAAAAACAGCCCACACCATTATGCAGCCATCACCAGCTTGAACAGTGCCTTGCTGATAGTTTGGGTCCATGGCTTCGTGGGGTCAGCGCCACACTCGAACTCTACCATCAGCTCGTAACAACTGAAATCGTGACTCATCTGACCACGCCACGGTTTTCCACTGGTCTAGGGACCAGTAGATATGCTCACGAGCCCAGGAGAGTCGCTGCAGGCGATTTCGTGCTGTCAGTAAAGGCACTCGAGTCGGTCTTCTGCTGTCATAGCCCAAGGAAGACAGATTTCGCCGCACAGCCCTATCGGACACGTCCCTCGTACGTCCCACATTGATTCCTGCAGTTATTTGACGAAGTGTTGTGTGTCTGTTAACATTGACCATTCTACACAGACGTCGGTGGCCTCGGTCGTTAAGTGCAGGTGGTCGCCCACTGCACTGTCCATGATGGGATGTGATGCCTGAAATTTCATACTCTCGGCACACTCTTGATACTGTGGATCTCGGAATGTTGAATTCACAAACGATATCCGTAATGGAATGACCCATGCGTCTAGCCCCAACTAACATTCCACGTTCAAAGTCTGTTAATTCTCGTCGTGCCGCCATAAATCACGAAAAACCTGTTCACATGAATAACTTGAACACAAATGAAAGCTCTGGAAAACGAACTTGCGCATTTATACTTTTTCGCTTCGATTCTACTGCCATCTGTATATTTGCATATTGCTATCCCATGACTTTTGTCACTTCAGTGTACATACACACACACACACACACACACACACACATATATATATATATATATA
>JAPMOQ010059908.1:3429399-3454552 GCA_026543055.1 Argiope trifasciata
TACGTAGGTTGAATTCCGCCAAGGATCGAACCTGGGACCTTCGGATTATAAGGCCGATAACATAACCACTATACAAAAATGGCCACCGATGTTTAGTGGTAGGTACTGGCTTATTAAGATGTCACCACACTATGAGTATTTAATAGTGAATGAGTAATTTAGTGTAATGTAATTTTCTTCTGCTTCTCAGAACTATGAAATGATTATTCTATTTATTATTTTAATGCAGGTACTGACAACTTATTGAAATGCAAGAGAAAAAAACAACAATTTACAAACTTTTTCAACATTTAAATAGTCCATAAGATTTTTCGATTTAATATAATAGTATTTGCTTTTTCAATATTTAAATAGTCCCTAACAATTTTCGATTTAATATAATAGTATTTGCTTTTTCAATATTTAAATAGTCACTAACAATTTTCGATTTAATATAATAGTATTTGCTTTTTCAATATTTAAATAGTCCCTAACAATTTTCGATTTAATATAATAGTATTTGCTTTTTCAAAATTTAAATAGTCACTAACAATTTTCGATTTAATATAATAGTATTTGCTTATAAAAATTTAATTTGTGATTTAAAATAAACGGGTTTCAATAAATAATAATCGTTATTCATATAAAAACACAAATATACATTGTTGCATCAATGGGAGCATTGGCTTTGCATGCCTTTTAAAAGTTTTATTAAATCTGGCTTATAGCTCGTTGTTTCAGGATTCAAGCCACGAATTCTAGATATTTCTTTATTAGTTTGCTTTTAAATTTACTTTTTATTATATTCATGCTAGATAACGTTTGCTTACTCGAATATGTAAACCCGAAGATCGTCAGCACTCCATATGCCAACTTCTTCCCCTTAAGGCCTTATCACACGGTGAAATTTCGTCAGCACTTTTCCGTTTCTACCCTCAAAAACCGGTCAAGCAAGTTTCATAATCGACAACTTTTTCTAACCAGTTAGAAAAGTCGTTCGAAATATTGTCCTCAAACGAAATTCAACCAATCATGTGAAACTTTGAAGTGACGTCACTTTCATTGTCGTTTGCTGACGGAAAGTGTCGAAGATATTTTGCCGTGTGATAAGGCTTTTACTGTACCATTCTGGAAGAATATGATTATGAAGACCGGAATATGAGGGCTCCAATTCAAGAAATTTCTCTTAGAGCTGTCAACTTGAGCTGAGGCATGTGCATGCATTTCTGGACCTCTAACTCTTCTAACCTAATCTTGAGTTCTGTGAACATGTCATTCTACAAGTATTTGATTAGATCCTCTATAATTCAAATTTATCTCATTACATTCATATTAAGTGTAGCAATTTGTAATTAACGATTATATTAATAGAAGCTGTCGTGAGATTAGTTACTTAAAAAATATATTTTCTAATTTTTTTTTAAAGAATTTGATGACAAATCATTAGTTTTTCGTATGTTACTGGAAACCAGCAACTTTACATCAAAAGATCCCTGTTTTAATGTATACAAAAAAAAATGACGTAAACATAAAAAGAAATCAAACTCAAGACTTTGATGATATTCAGAGTTCAATCCGAATTTCTCAAAACATATTTTTGGAGTTATGTATGTCTATGAACATAAAAGCTAGACGGATGAAATGTATTATAATATCTGCATCTGCAGATGTCTATTAAGTTTAGAATGAAATCAAAGCGTATTTGTCAGGCATCAGAAAGTATGTCTGTCTGTCCAGAAGAAAAGGAACATGACAGCTACAGAACATAAAGAACTCGAGGGGCAAAATTTGATGCATAATTTTATCATTCAACGTGAAGTTACATATCGGGCGTTCATGCGTCAGTTTGTGTATTCCCACCTATATATAAACGCCATAAGTCAATAACCGCAATGACTTAGATAAAAGAAATTTAATACATAATCTTATAGCCAAAAATTTTTTTCTGTGTTAAATTCTGTTTTAAGGTATCCGACTACGTTTAAAACAATGTTACCGATCACATTGGCAATTTAAAAAAAACTCTTATTATTTCTTATAGTTCAGGCTTTTCTCTTTCCAAAACAATTTATCATTTCTAAGAAACGGAAGGCATGACCTATCATCCAGGGTCACAGATTTTTTCAGCTAAAATTTGCTTATAACATCAGTTTTTTTTAACTTTAATTTTCGTTAACATTCACCACCGTTCACATAATATCTCAAAAGCAGATAGAGGTGTTTTTTCGTAAAAAATTCAATGTGTGTTTTAAATAATATGGATAATGCAATAAACCAAAAATTTTATTGTTGGTGAAATACTTTTTCACTTATAGGTGTTTTCAGAAAAATTAAGCTGTAAATTTATAAATAAAATAATAAATAATAATTAATAATTAATAGTAATAATAATAATTAATAGTAAATTTTTTTCCATGGTAAAAATGGATATATGAGCATATAACTTCTTTGCATCTCAAGGTTTTTGTTATATTTTAATTCATTTCTTTCATCATTGTATTCTATAAATTGGGCGCAAAGAAAAATAAGATTTCTGCAATTTTGTGCAATAAGACAATTTTGTGTAGAGTGTGAACCGTTTTGGTTAAATTTCATTAAAATTTACTACACATTTTCCTATTTCGCAAAATACATTACATTTTTAAATAAATGATTTTGTATTTATAGTATTTATTATTGACAATACATCTATAAACAATAAAGAGTTTTAAAAAAAATCTAATTTTTCAAAATTTCCCTTACTACATTAGACAGCACAAAACACTCATGTACGAAATCCTGGCACAAAAATTTTAAACACTCGAGGTTTTCATTGACTTGTTCAAAGCTCAAACTTGTTCAAGATTATCCTGGGGAGAGGGGCACAGAAAAATATTTTTATAAGGTGTATTTAAGAAAGTTTCGAAAGGTCATTTCGATGGGTATTTCCCCGTATTCTTTGGAATTATCTTTTTTCCTTTCTTATTTTATTTCATTATTTTTTTTTTCTTATATACGAAGTAAGTAAAAAAAAAAAGCATTGCGATCGCCAAAAAATTTGAACTCCAGATTTTGGCAAATATATTATGTCTGTCTGGGAACTTAATAACTCAAAAACACTTTGAACTAGAAGGCTGAAATTTGGTATATGGAATTACAATAAAATTTGCAGATATCTTACACAGTTCAGGAAAAAAATCATTCCACGAAAAAAACTCATCACCAGGGATGAAATGACGCAGTATCAATATTGTTGAGCAAAATGGGACGTAAAGGCATCGGTTTAAATTGTGCTTAATAATTTCTGAAAAATGTTACAAAGCATGTTCAGTGTGTGTTAACTCAAAAGCACAATTTATGGCAATAATTTAAATAATTTGGCGGTACTGAAAAATGCGACACACCAACATGTGCTTAACATTCCATCTGATATGCTAAAGCTACTGTTGAAATTGCAGTAATCTTTCAGAAAATGGTAGACGTCACATTTAAAATGCTTTGAAACACGTTTCAGAAATGACTAAACACACTTGATGTCTTCATGTTCTATTTTGCTTTACAATACTGCATACAGAGTCATTCCCAATACCCTGGTGGTGATTATTTTTGGAGGTTGGGGGAAAAAAGAAATTTCCATGGTCTTCTTTAAACTATAACCAAGTTTTATAACATTTTGTCCAGTAGTTTTAATGTTATAACCATTTGGAATTGGAACTTTAATTATAATCGTCCTGTACATCCAACAGTTGATCATCGATCAATCTTTACTTTCCTAACCATGTAAAAGCAGCAATACAGAAACGCAATCAGATTTGGTATATTTATATTGGTGTTTAGTATCTTATTTTGTGATTACACTAGTAGTTTTGTATATAATTTTAATGCCAATTTGTCGGCAAATAGGAGGTCAATAATACATGTTCTCAAAATAGATTCAGTAAAAATGCTGGACTTACTGAGACAGTGTTGATAATTTTATGAGAAGAAAGAAAAATAAGATCTGTATTGGTGAAAGTACATGAGAAAGTTTTGGTTGATTTTTTGAGCCCATTAAAATGTCTCCTAATATATTTAATAACATACTCAGTATGCTTAGAAATTAGCTAAGCTTTTAGTTTTCCTAATGGCAGGTTTCAATACAACTGTCACAAGCAGTCATATAATACAAATTAATACAGCTTATAATTTTAGCCCTGGAATGCACTACCCATTTTTAATGAGAAATAATAAAGGTTTTAGAAAACGTATAATTTAATGTTTGATGACAAAAAGATTTATGTTTGTATGTGACGTCATAGGACTTGACTCTATTAAGGATATTCGTGGTCACAATGAATTGAATAAATGTAATATGTAGTGGAGCTGCAATGTCTATTTTAATTTAATTTTTCAAAAACATTGTAAAAAGTAACAGGGCTATCAATTTATGCAGAAGAGACTTAATTGAAATGGAACCAATCAATATTTCCGGTTTCCTAGGCGACTGGTGAAAGAAACAAAAAATAGAAAGAATTTGTAAAACAAACGTCCGGTCATTTGATGCCAAAATGCAATATTTATTATTCTTCTTAATTTTTTAAAACTAATCCAATCTTTCTCCACCTACAATATTGCATTTGATGAATAATTACTTTGATTCAAAAGAAAGAAATTAAATTGCCATATTTTCACAACCATCATAAAAACAATCTCATATTACTGATACGAAAAAAATAATAAGTAAAAAAAAATAGATAGATTTAAAAGAAAAAAAATACTTGATATAATTAAGAGATGAAAGAATAGAAAATTTTTATGAGAGAATTGATGCTTAGAGAGTTGTAGAATTGATAGATAAAAAAATTCTTAATAGAGAAAAGTTTACTTATAATAATTTATTAGGATTAATAATTATTTGATGTCCAATTATAATATAAATTACTAAACGAATTTAATAACAAAAAACGGAATTTTTTCTTTGTAATGGGCATTCGATTTTATTTCAAAGAAAATAAAAAGTTCATCTTCTAATAATCTCGATTTATTTTACGCTCCGTAAAAATTTTAGACTAAAACATGCTTCCAAAAAGTAAATATATTTATAAAAGAACAAATCATGAACAGTTGAATGACAAAAAAAACATTAAGTTATCTGGCAAAAATAAAGATAAATTCTCCAATTACAATATAAATTATTGAACCAAATTTAATTTTTTAAAATGAAAAAATAATATTATATCTTTGTACTTGAATTGAGCAATGCATATTTGATTTTATTTAGAAGAAAATAAAAGGTTATTTCTTAGAAACGTTCTCAATTTATTTCATACTCAGTAAAAAGTTCGAACTAAAAAAATGCCTCCAAAAATGTTAAATACATTTGTAAAAGAACAAATCGTGAATAGTTCAATAATGAAAAAAAGCATAAAAAGATTTGGCAAAGGTAAAGAAAAACACTTGTTTCATTTCAAACCACAAAAGCTATAAATAGTTGACGATGATATATCTGATAAAACGAGATGTATCAAGAGTTTTCAACTCTGCAAAAACCAGAAGATTCCTGGCAAAATGAAGAACTCCTTTCAAACAAGGATATTTTCAGAACACTCAAGATGTAGATTAGCGAAGAGTGTTCGGTGGGTTTGTTCCTGCTTCGGTTAGAATTCGCTTGGTACAAGCAGGTGAAAAAAAAACAGCTGTTTGATAACGCAGAATATGTTCGATAGGTGGTTCTCCTGCTATAAATATTGAAATAGAAATTCTTACCATCGTCTGAAATTCTATTTCGAGATTTCTATGAATTTTTACATTTCAGACTTTTCCCGAGTCACAATGATGCCTATTGGGAATTATGTTTATCTGTTTTGTGTCCTATTTTGGATGGGAATGTAACCCAAATATATCAAAATTTGATCTATGATTTTTACATCCATATTGGGCCTTTTTTTAAAAAAAAATTTAGATGAAGTTTGACCTAAAAAACTAACCATTCATATTCAAGTGAACACAAGAAATCACAAAGATAGACGAATAAAATGCATCAAATAATAATGTCATTAGAGCTGGAGATCATATTTTAGTAAAGGAAACGTATTTATTCTTATTTATGTGAGAAAAATAAATCAACTAGGTGCATTAAATTCAGCAAATAATCTTAACATTAGAATTAAGATATATTTTTGAAAGAAAAATTTCTCTGCTCATGTTTATGGAACACAATAAATCAGCAAAACAGATAAATTAAATTTAACAAATAATCTAAAAATTAGAATTGAAGATCATATTTTAGAAAGGGAAATCTAGCCGTTTATGTTTATGTAAACAAAGTAAATCAACGAGACGAATGAATTAAATTCAGCAAATAATCTTATCATTAAACTGGATGCTATATTTTTGAAAGGGAAATCTATCTATTTAGGTTTATGTGAACTCTATAAATAAATGAGACGAATGAATTAAATTCAGTAAGTAATTTTATTATTAGAACTGGAGATCATATTTTGGAATGGGAAATATATCGGTTTATGTTTATTTGGACACATTAAATCAACAGATAGCGTCCTGGTATAGGGTTCCCTAAGATCTGAATGTCTCAGGTTCGAGTCCCGGTTCGGACATGGTTGTTTTTAATCTGTGTGCTATCTGTGAGGTATGTGAATGTGCCCCCCCCCCGGTAAAAAAGATTTGTGGCAGCGATTGTGACTCATGAAGTAGCTAAGTAGTACTCTTGGATCTAGTTGGCGCTGCTGAAAAAGCAAGAGACCCTCATTTTGGCTTAAATCGTTGGCAGTTAACTGTCAGAGGATTTATAAAGTGCCATAAGTAACAACAGCATAGATCAACAAAGATTAATTAAATTCAGTGAATAATTTATAATTAGAATTAGTGCTTATATTTTGCAAAGGGAAACAAATCCGTTTATGTTTATGTAAATACAAAAAGACAACAAGAAGGATGGATTAAATTCAAACAATCTTATCATTAGAATTGAAGATCATATTTTAAAAAGGCAAATCTATCCATTCATGTTTATGTGAACACAATAAATCGACAAAACAGATAAACTCATCCAATAATCTTATCATTAGAATTGAAAATCATATTTTGGAAAGGGAAATATATCCTTCCCTGCTAATGTGAACACAATAAATCATTGGAATTCATGGATAAGGAAGGTAATTAATCTTATTACCAAAACAGCTGATGTATTCATGTTTTGGACTTGAAGTCAGTCCATCCATGCTCACGTGAACATTAAAAGTTGCTGAGATATATGATTTGGTAACTAATGACATCTACAGGTCTGTAGATGTATATTTAATTTTAAATAAAATATATTCCTGAATTAATTATCTGTTCATATGCCTTTGCATAGGTTTATGAATGTGATAATAATAAACGATTGTTAAAAATATAGATGATAGCTAATTTTGGAGCTAACTTACAAAACGTAGACTGTCTGCTTTTTCTTTCTCTATGTGTATGTGAGCGCCACAGCTCGAAGTAGATGATTGAAATTTGGAATGTCGCTGATATATAAAAATTGTAGACATGTATTATATTTTACTAATCTTGTAATAGATTAATAGAAAAGTGCAAACATATATATGATTCAAAACATATATATGATTCTCTTTCCTGCGCGTCGAGCTAAATATTAGATACCCTATTGGGAAAATAAATGTAGTAATCGAAGCTATCCTTAGCGAGATAAATATTTAATTTGTCTGCTTTCTTTTATAAAAAAATGCACTTTTAAAGAATAGCCTAAGAAAAGAAGAGGAAAAGGATAGAATGATATTCAAACATTTTTCGAAAAATCATATTGTGATTATTTTTATTAATGTGTTATCTTGATTTAATTACCTTTACTTTATTTATAAAATTTACTTGTAAGTAAGTAACAACTATAATGCGTACCACAAACAGGAACGGAAGCGTTACGTGTGAGAAAAAAAATTTGGCATTCGTCAACTTAAATATATGTATTTCTTTGGTTTTTGTTTGTGTGTGTCTTGTGACCTTTTAATGTATAGACAGACGGACAGACAGACAGACAGACAGATAGATAGATAGATAGATAGATAGATAAATAGATAGACAGACAGACAGACAGATAGATAGATAGATAGATAGATAGATAGATAGATTATGTAGTATTTGGTGTATCCATTTTAATGGGGGCTTAATAGCAAATTCTATACCACCAAAAGTAGGCATATAGTATATATAATTAAAAAGTGATCTAAATGAAGTAAAGAATTATATTTTGTGGAATTCTATACCATCACAAATAGGTATATATTTTTAAAAAATGACGTAAATGAAGTAAAGAATTATATTTTGTAGAATTCTATACCATCACAAATAGGTATATATTTTTAAAAAATGACGTAAATGAAGTAAAGAATTACATTCTGCAGAATATTATACCATCAAAAATAGGCATATGTATCTAACAAAAAAGTGATCTAAATAAAGTAAAGAATTATATTTTGTGGAATTTGAGTCCGGATATCTTTTAATATAATACGAATTTTTATAGAAACCCCCATTCTTAAGAGTTATATTTAATAAAACTTTATTGAGAGAATAATATTTTAAGTAAAACAAAATTTCATATTTTTTTAGCTAAACTGTTTAAATTATACTATTTTATATAAATGGGTTTTTAAATAATTCTAAGAAATGGAATGATTCTTAAAAATAGGATTCGATTACAAATTTTAAAAATTTTAATGGTTCCTTCTGTAAAAACTGGTTGGAAGTTGTTGACTTTCTTAATAAAATATTTTTTGAACAAAGCTAATTAGATATATGACTCATACTATTTTAGAAGCTTCACGTCATTCTATCCATTGTGCCAAGTATTTTCTTAATTTTCTACAATCTTTATGCTTTCGATTGTATTGAAAGTAAGAAAGCCTCGTTTAAAATTAAATGCCTTTCAAAAGACCTTTTCTTTCCTGTTCTTTCCTGTTTTCTTAAGTTAAACCGTAATTAAAAGTATTAAAAAATCATAACTTTTATTAAAAAGAAACCTTATAGTAAAACCTATTCAGCATGGTTGAGTCTTCGTAACTTGATACTCATCATTGGTTAAAAAAAGATTAATCGAATTATTTAATTGTCAAAATGAAAAAGTCTGTTTTATTTCATTGATTAATTTTTTTGTTTAAAATATGCAAAAAATAATTTTCAAAATATAAAAGTAGAAAACAATTATGCGGCATAAAAATTGGTATAATTGTTAAGAAAATTTAGAAGGAAGAGTACCATTGTTTAAAATTAAATACTTTTTAAAAGACTACACAATTCTTTAAATTTTAAGTTAAAGTATAATTAAAAGTATTAAAAAATCATAACTTTTATTAAAAGAAAACCTTATAGTGAAACTTATTCATCTTGATTGAATCTTCGTAACTTGTTTCCCATCAATGGAAAAAAAAAAGCTGAAATGAAATATGGAAATATGAAAAGCAAAAATGAAAAAGGTTTGATTTTTATTTCATTAATATAATCTATTGTTTAAGATATGCTAAAAATAAATTTCAAAATTTCAAAGTTTAGAAAACAACTATGAGGCATAAAAATTGATATACTTTATCAGAAAGTATTTCGAATTTTATTTTGTATTAACTAATAATAACTAATAATAATAATATTAATTAACTAATAATATATTTATTTTATTGTTATAAAGTATTAAAAAAATCGAGTTTTAATTATCTTTGCTGCATATATTTCATCTGGTTTCTTTTATTATACAAGATGAAAGCAAGATATGACTATATAGCCTATTTTTTATGAAAAATTGTATCAATTAAAAATGCACTTTCATAGCTTTTAAAATTTTTAACACTAAAAACTGATATTTGTTTTCACATGTAAGTAATGATGAGCAGTTTTTATAATGCGTTTATTTATAAATATTTCTGTTCTTTGTTGTTATATAATTGTGTATAGAAACTACATGACTGCTCTAATCACTTGATATTTATTTTCTCATTGCAATAAACTTAATTTTATTTTGAACTAGGCAAATTTTTATTGAATAATCCTCCAAAATATTGAATGTATTTTTAAAAAAAATATTCTATGACATACATAAGACTTCAATGCCAAACGATTTTATATTCTGTATTCATATTTTTTTTAAATATGTTTGATTTCAGCAAAAATATTTTTGCTTTAGTTGAAGATTTTCATAATTTCCGTTTCAATTAAAATAATCTTTCTAATCACTTGATGATTACATTTTTATTTTATTTTATTTTATTTATTTTATTTATTTTATTTTATTTTATTTTGAATCACAGAAATTTATATTGCATAATCCTCCGAAATATTGCATATATTTTTTTTATATATTCTGTGGCATACATAAGACTTCAATGCCAAACGGTTTTAAATTTTGTACTCAGATTTTTTAAAAGCGTATTTGATTTCAGCACGATTTTTTCTATGTATTAATTGAAGATTTTCATAATTTTCGTTTCAATTAAAATTCTGATTTAAAGGATGTTTATAGAAAACTAAGAAAATACATAGTAAAATAAACAGAACGGCGTAAATCTTTGATATTAGTATCCAATCATCAAAAATCCGAAGCTTAACCACCTGAGAATTAGGAGGTCATTAAGACTGATTAACGCAAAATACTTAATTGAAATTTAAACCATCTTTAATCCTAATGAACAAGCTAATCGCTAAAGGCGATAAGTCATTTATAAAAAAACTTATTATTTTATATATTATTTTTATTCGAATGTGCTTTAATTTATTAAGATTATATTAAATAATTTTGCTAAAATTATAAAATCGTTAACCGTAATTTTCCAGCTAATTTTTTGTACAAATTTTCCAAAAAGAAAAAAAAAACAGTATGAATTTATTATAAATATTTGAATTCATTTAGTTTGCAAATTTTTGCATCGTGGATTTTAATTTCACTCCTCATGATCAGCTGTTATTTTGCCATTGTATGAGTGCTACCAGCCAAATCCTAGTCAGTTAGATCTCCGTGTCAATGAATTTCTTCATGTTCAAAAATAGATGATGAATAGAATAGCTCTTATGAATATTTTCATGAGTAGATTATGAATATAATAGTTCTTAAGAATACTTTCATGAATAGCTCTGAATAGAATAGTTTGTATGATAATTTTCATGAATATACGACAAATGGAATAGTTCTTATGAATATTTTCATTAATAGATGATGAATAGGATAGTGCTTATGACTATTTTCATGAATATGTGATGAATAGAATAATTCTTATGAATATTTTCCTGAATAGATGATGAGTAGAAAATTTTTATGAATATTATCATGAATAGATGAAAAGTGATGAATAATGTAAAATGATTGTGCATGAAATAGTATAGCTTGGAAAAGATCAATAGGTTCGAATTTTAAGAATAGCCAACGGAAAGGTCATTACAATATTCATGAAGCGGGAATCTTAAATACCGACTTGATGAATTGTACGAGATAGCTTGGTGTGATGTTGCAACTAGAAAATATCGATCACTAGGAACAGCTTAGATCCAGAAAATGTTTTAAGAAAACCTAATTATTTTGCCTTTATAGGTTAGTTTGTTATTATTTTGAAATGATTTTAATGTAGACGACAATGTTTCGATTTAATGTAGACAATATCAATCTTCTAAATATAACATGAAATATAGTAATAATAGAAGAAATTGCTTTTTAAAAGATATTTTCCTTTTAAAAAATTATCTCCCCTCCATTTCTTCTTTTACAATTCCACATTGATATTTGCTTCATCAGATAAATGAAACTATATAGTAAATCGGGAATCTTTTATTTTCAAACTATTCCTTTTTCTTTTATTTATTTCTTCTAGATTTGTTTTCCAATTTTTAGACAAAAGTTGAAAACATTTTTCTACTATTGTTTTAGATAGAATTGGAAGATGTTTCTCTAGCTATAAAAAAATTACGGAAAATATATCATGTGTATCATATATGTGTGTATATATTTGTGTATCATATATTTCACCACAACGAGTTCATGGTTAATCATAATTTTGTCGGATCTAGCAATATTTGTATAAATGAAATCAAACAATTGAAGACATGTTAATAATGAAAGGTTTGGAGGTTGGATATGCACCACTTTGAATAGTATGTATCTTTTTCACCTGTTATTTTTTCCGCGGTCCTCTTTCAAACTTTTATCTCTCTCAGCAAATGTGCTTGTCGATCTAAGGTCAGAGGTTAACGTTCGACTCCTTACTTAGTCAAAATAGACTCGTCTGCTATGCCTCATTTCTTACGTCACACCTACTAACTAGTCAGAGTCATTCTACATTGGGTCGTTATTTTAATGAATATTGCATAGCATTGCGGTAGCAATTATTTATATTTCAATGTTTTATTGAAAACTTGTTGAATTTAGCCGCATGACACTTCTCAAGAGTGATAAAGACCTAATTATAAATAACATTTATGAATTAAAATTGACCAGATGAATTTAATAAAATTTATTTTCTTTAAAATTATATCTTTCAAACGTTTTTCATTTAATTAAAAAATGAATTTGAACTGATTAAAATTTTTTTTGATATATTCGCTATTTTCAATATATTTACTTCTTTTTCACTAATTTTAAACATATTATTATTTATTTTAGCCTGTTAGTATATAATTGTAAAAATAGTGTCTTACTATGATTTGTTTATCCGTGGATGCATTAAAGTGCCTCCATTTTAAATATATTTATGATTTCAATAACAACACAATATTTTAATTTTTGTAAAAGTTAGATATCAGTTAATAAACTAATTTTGATTCCATACGACTAGCGCCATCTAGTAGTGAATTCGAGATAAAAATGGTTAATAATTTTCCATAGTATTTATAATAATGAAATTTTTTAAAAAAAGGCATAAAAAGTTAAAAATAATTTTTTGAGAAATTATTAAATAACTAATACGTGAAATATTTTTAAATTAAAAAATATGCGTCAAAATAAAATCTTAAAAGTGTGAAGCAGTACAAGAGAAAATATAATCACAACAAATATCACAAAAAGAAAAATTTCTAAAGTTAGTTGAAGTTTAAAATCTATATAAATAAAAATGAATGTTTGTCTGTAAGTTTCTTATGCGTTGCCATACCGCTCATCCGATTCCGATAAAACTTCGGAAACTTATTGCTTGCTCTTACGCGAAGGTTATAGGTATAATACAATCTCTTAAAGTATAAAAAGTATTTTCGGATTTATTTACCGCATCTATTAACCGGATTAACCTTCAAATAACTCTCCAAGGAGACGCAACAGATTCAGTAAAAATACTACATTCAAGCTAAACTTTAATATTTCGTAGCTATTGTGCGTAAATGCAATGTAAGTTTTTCTTTGAGGTAATAGTTTTATTAGAAAGTGTGCGAAGAAGTTTTGGGCGAACCAATCTTATAGGTTAGAAATTTCAAATAAACATGTACAAAATTTTGCTGTAACTTCCGAAAATATTAGATTACAAATAATTTTGCACCACCTTAGATTTCAAAAAATTGTCTTCCCATCAATATTAAAGATTTTATGGTATAAATATATTTTCTATGTTTAATTAATTTTAAAGGAAAATATTTTTATCATATTTTCTAATACAAATCTTAAGAATTCTGAACGAATATTAAATGCATCAAGAGATATAATAATTACTTTCTTTCGTCACCATTCGAAAGAACACCAAGTTTTAATTCTAAAAGAATACACAAAGCTAATACATAAAAATGAATATTTGTTGTTGTTTTTGTCGTGTCCGTGTTTTTCACGGAAAGTTTGACTTGTATCTCGCATACACGACATAACCCTTTTTTAAGGGGTGGTCGAACTCATTCATACAATCATTCATCCATCCGTAAGTCAAAATTTAGATCCAAATCAGAGACCGACTCATCCCTGATTCAGTACCCCCAGAGGTATCGTTTTGTTATGGGAACTTGGAGGACTTTGCAGTCTCGACATATTTAATGTGCCCCAACTGCCATTAGCTAACACGGGAATATTTGTTTGTAGAATAGAATAATAAAAAAACAATAAATACTATTAATACTTCTCCTTTATAAACCTTTACATTTCAATTCAATTCATTGCAGACAAGAAAATAAATATTCCTCCTATATTCTTAATTACTCACGATAACTATTTCAAATTCTAAACAATATTTCCAATATCATGTTTTCGGCTGCAGTAACACGTCGGGTACCAGATAGTATATTATAAAAGAGGAGAAAATTCGAATTATCTAAAAGTTTTTCTATCAACGTACAAAGCTTTTATGAATTTGCTTGAACCTCCATATTTTTTTAAAGGTTTTATCTTGTAGTATACAAAAAAAAAAAAACCTTTCTTTAAAAGTTGGTTTTGAAATTTTATTTTATCATTTTATTTGCTTCTAAATAGATTATTCTCGGTCTTTTTGAATTCTCTAAGAAAGCAAATATATATAAATGGTGTATAGTTTACGCACTAAAGCTTCTAAATTTATGTGTGAAAAAAATCTCTGCATAAGAGCATAACAACCTTTGTTATTTATTTTAAAGATTCTCAGATTGTTCACATTCTTGTTACTTTATAAGAATGAAAATGTATCAAACGTAGATATCAGTATCAAGTTGGTTACCCAAAATAATACCTGAGATTTCAGAAATCGGACAATTGACCACCTAAATGCCTTGTGCGGAAATCTGAAACTTTTGATAGTTTTATTACAAATCTAATAACATTTATTTTCTATATTCTCAAATGAAAAAAAACCTTGGGTAAATGAAAAAAAATCAATAAATTAATTTTTATAAAAAATCCTTTTTCTGTTATCGTTCATTAAATAAATTCATTTGAAAGAAAATTTCTAAATTTGCATTTCTTAATTCCATTACAGTCTTAGTATTTTATTTAAAATTCCAATAATCAACGTTAAATCCAAATATATCTTTCGAAATTTTTAGTAATATACAACCTATTGAACTCATTTCACGCTGAATTTACACTCCAGGATAAATCTCACACTTTATTTTTAAGCATACATTTTTAATCTCAAATATATATATAAAAAGGAGAAAATATCTAAAATGTTCACATATGTTAAAAGAATTGTTCCTTTTAAATCAATTGTTCCAAACTTTAAAATACAGATTTAAAAATCAACAAATAAAAAACTATCAGGAAAACAGATTTGAAAATCAAAAATAAAATAATCAGAAATGAATATTTAGAAATAAAAAATGAAACAATCTAGAATACATATTTAAAAATAAAAAATAAAACTATCTAGAATACATATTCAAAAATAAAACTATCTATAATACATATTTAAAAATAAAACTATCTAGAATACATATTTGAAAATAAAATTATCTAGAATACATATTTAAAAGCAAAAAATAAAACTTTCTACAATACATATTTAAAAATAAAAAATAAAACTATCTAAAATACATACTTAAAAAATAAAACTATCGAAAATACATACTTAAAAATAAAAAAATAAAACTATCTAGAATACATATTTAAAAATAAAAAATAAAACTATCTGAAATGTGTATTTGAAAATAAAAAATGAAACTATCTGCAATACATTAAAAAAAATAAAGCTATCTGAAAGGCAGATTTAAAAATAAAAATTATGGTTACTAAAAACACAAATTTAAAGTTCAAAAATGAAATTAGCTTAAAAACAAATTTAAAACTCAAAAATGGAACTATCTTAAATACAAATTCAAAACTCAAAATAAAACTATCTGAAATGTAAATTTTTTTAAAAAATGAAACTATCTGAAATGCAGATTCAACAACCGAAAATGAAACTATCTGAAAAATTCAGATTTAAAAAAAAATTATCTGAAATACAAATTTAAAGATAAAAAATGAAACTATTTCAAATACAGATTTCAAAATCAAAAATAAAACTATGTCAAATACTAATTCAAAACTCAAAAATAAAACTATGTCAAATACAAATTTAAAACTCAAAAATGAAACTATCTCAAATATTGATTTAAAAATGGAAAATGAAATTATCTCAAGTACAAATTTAAAATGCAAAAATGGAACTACATCGAATATAGAATTAAAGATCCAAATTAAAACTATTTGAAATACACATTTAAAAATCAAAAATGGAATTATTTGAAATGCAGATTTAAAAGTTAAAAAACCTATTTGAAATTCAAATTTAAAGATAAAAAAAATGAACTTGACTCAAATACAGATTTAAAATTCAATAGTGGAACTGTCTCAAAAACAGATTAAACGATCAAAAATGAAACTATCTCAAATGTTGATGAAAACTTCAAAAATTAAACTATCTGAAATACAGATTTTATATCAAACATACTGTCGATATGCAAAGCTATCAAATCATTTCAGTACAAGTGGTTAAATTTCCAATTTCCTATTTTTTTAAATAGCTTCTTAAATGCAACTTATACAAATCAATCGCACACATCTATTGTACCATATTGTTTAATTCTGAAAAACGGATCGTAATAGCGGATAACATTATTGAATATTGAATAATTTATTTAACAACATGCTGTTTAACCTGACGTTTGCACATATTTTTTAAGTGATTTAAATAATTCGATATTATTCCGATTTTTATAATAAATTAAATACACATTGACGAAAATTTAAGTAAAATTAGGATAAAACCGGCAGACGTCCTATCCACTGAAATAACGGGTTAAGAAATCAGAGGGTTTATATCCACAATGGCTCTTGAAAATCTACTCAAAAATGCTTTCCACAGAATATTATACGAAGATTCAAATTCAAGTGAACAGTTAACACTCGAATAACTGTACAGAATAAATAAAGCGATGTTAATTTTCTTTTAATTTCCTATAATTCTATTATATTGTTACTAAAATATTAATATATATACATTACATTTATTTCTACAAATATATTTAAAACTATATACATATATATATATACAACCATAAAATTATTAAAACAATTAAAACCCATTTCCTGGTCAACAAAAATTACAATAAAACCAAGTAGGTCGAAATCGATATATATATATATATATAGTTTTAAGTATATTTGTAGAAATAAATGAAATATATAAATTTTATTCACTTATTAAAAATTAAATATATTATTTGATTAATTATTTCTATTTTACTGATAGTATTCAAAATCAAAAGTATGCTTTGGTGAATTAACTTCAGTATTTATGAAATGAAATTATTGTTTGTACAACATAATGAAATGTGTGTTATTCATATACGATATACTTAGCACTAATTACTACACAACTCAGTAAATAATGTATCACTTAAGTAATAAACATATTAGCTAAGTACCCATAACTAACTACACAATTTGGGCGCTTTTGCTGATAATTATGTGACAGTAGCTATGTACTAAAGTTTCGCTCTCATGTATCAGTTTTTTTCAGGAACTATTCGAATCATCCACATTTTCCAAGTATGCAGATATTGTAACTGGTAGATAGTTCGAGAGATTAATTACACCAGTTTTTGCACCAATCACTGTTTTATTGTCACGACTCATTTTTAACGATTTTAAAATTTGGTTGCACACAAAGAAAAATATAAGTTTAAAAGTTATTAACCGTAATACACTGAGTAAAATAGTTTATGATAATGGTTTTGAAAATAAAATAATAATTAATAAACAACAGAAAATTTTTCAAAAATATATGAATTGCAAACAAATTTTATAATTTAGAAATAAATTGCAAATATAATTTCTGTAATAAAATAAACAAAATACTGCATACTGTTTTTCTATAATAAGTTTTACAAACTAAATTTTTTTATTGTAATATTTTGCATATTTTTACTTTTCACATAAACATACTTAAATAAGGACTTAAAAAATTATAAATATATTCAAAGACATATAAAAAACAAATATAAAAAAATATATATAAATGGCACACATAAAAAAAATCTGTATAAATATATTTAAAAACATACATAATATTTCCATTTTTTTTTTAATTCGAAGGTGCTTAAACCTCATATATTCATAAAAGTTTGATCAAAAAGTTTGCAATTAACATACACATACATTCTCTTCTTTTTAAGGGTTAGTAGTATGTCAATGGTCTTCAAGATTTTAAAACTCATTATACTTTTGGAGCTTCATGATCTTCAAGCGGAATCTTATACTTATTCAGAAATGTATATACATGTTAAATTGCTGTTACATTACGTTAGATGCTAGTAGAAATGAAAATAAAGTAAAAAGGTACAACTAATTTAAAATTTCTGAAATGTTTTTATTTTCCTATAATAATAGCATAATTCTTGCAATTGATATTTCCAATTTTTATGTCACGGCATCAAATGACTGCGATCTGTTTTTTTGAATGTAAGCAACTGAAATCTTGCTCTACAGATGCTATCTGCGAGCGTATTTCACAATTTTCATTAAACCTTTGTTAGAATCATTATTTTTATTATTGAAAATATTTTTCCCCAATTGGGGCCATTCTTATGGATATCTCGTGACTTCCCAGGGTACTAGTAGAACTTTATATTTCCCAAGACCATTGCTATGTGAAGAATTGAAAAACCACAAGCAAACGAAACCTTCAATCATTTTTTCACTTCATTCTTCAGTACAATAAAATCACACAAAAAAAATGTATTTATTGATTTTTTTTCTAAAATTTTTTGGTATTTTATCTAAAAGAACTAATTAATCTTGATTTCATTATAAATATCTACAAGCAAACGAAACCTTCAATCATTCATAATAATATAATATCTACTACAAAAATAACAGCACGTTTATTTAAGGGTTAATTACAAAGCAATAATAAGAATACTTTTAATGAGAAATTTGAGTTTGATGGTTTTTGACATTTTCATTTATATTAGATCGTAAAAATGACAATGCTGCTCTCATATCGTCTTCTTCATTTACCAATCTCGATCTTTCTTTTTTTTCACGTTTTTATGTTTGTTAATGCTGAAAATCCGAATTCACACAAATAAGATGCAGAAAATTTTAGTATTTTGACACTTTTTTTACTGTCATGGAATAATCACATCTAATGTTAATTAAAAATGAATTAATTGATTTTTCCAAATATTTTAAAAGTCAATCTCGATTATTAGAAAGCAAAATTAATTATTCATCTTCATTCAAAGTTAATTCAAATACAGAAGTATTCGTTATCACAGATGAGTTACGAACCCAATTAATTTTTTATTTATAAATTTTAGAAATAATGTAAAATTATCTTCTAAATATTTCACTTTACGAAAGGTCACAGTTATTGAACGTAAAAACAATAGTTTTCTTTCACAGTGTACTTTTTTTCGTTTACTCAGAATTTTTAAAAATCATTATAATTTTTACTATTGATATTTCTAAATCATGGAGGTACACAAAAGTACCGCGACATTAACAACGGTTGAGAATCACTGAATACACTAATGAAATTCTAGCAAAGCAATAAAATTGAAAGTAACCACAAAAATAATGGTTTGGTTTTATCAAAAATAGCTATCATCCTTCATAAGAATGACTTTGTTAGCCTTAAATTACAGAAAACTACAATCCAATGAAAATCTTGGAAGAATTGTGTGTGTGTGTGTGTGTGTGTGTGTGTGTGTGTGTGTGTGTGTGTGTGTGTGTGTGTGTGTGTGTAAACTGAGACAGACAATATCATTCACTTCTCTGTTCACATATTATGTTATCCAGGCTTGTGCAAAATAGTTATTAATAATTAAAAATCATAAATAATATATACTGATATAGATCAAATCTTTCACAATTTTATTACTCAATCAAATATTAAATTTGGATCAGAAATATGCATTCAAACAGATAGAAAAATTAAAACGATAACTAACATGTTTTGATATCAGTAACACTTTTTAATTTATAATTCAAATATTAGATTTATGCTAGAAGTATACCCATTAATAATAATATAATATAGTGAATAAGGTTTAACTGGTAGATATTAAAGCTATAATAATACTGTCAGATATCCTATTGTCAAAAAAAAATTATCCTTAAAATCTTCATCCTTTCTATACTGAAAGAAATATTTTCTAGCTGAAGAATTTCATACGCCCTTTTATTTAATAAGAATCAATAATGTTCCACTATATACATAGAGTCTAAAATTTCAGTTTTAAAGATTCTTTTTCATCCTGTCACAGTATCTTACATAGCATAAAATCGATATAGATTTAACAAATATGGAATTGTATGATTTGTTTACCATCAAAAATGAGAAAGACGTTAAATCCTTACTTCGTAAAAAATATAATTCTGAATTTCAGAATATAAATATCAAGAAATTTGATTACACATGGCCGACAGCCTGTTAACAATAGAAATATCGCTATAAAAGTTTACAAAAGAACGATGATTAATATAAAAATTTAGAATGAATATATTACTTGATGTAATATCATATTAATATGAAGAAAACTTTCCCATCAAAACACAAAAGCAAACTATTGCACAATTAGGTGCAACAATAAAATTGCAAAATATTGATCAATATTACGAATAATAATCAGTATTCTATAATATTTTCAATATTCTTCAATATCTATGTGATTTTAGGAAAAAGTATTTTATTTAAATAAATTCAAAGAATTGAACTGTATACTCACATTTCTTGAAGTGATGAAGTTGTCATCCAAAATCACATGATGAGCTTCCCATCTTCTCAGAAATCTGGAACTCAAGAGCTTGCTGATGACTGTTCTGGTATGGTTCAGACGACACACATGCACCAGTCCTTCGTACACCAGCTTGAATCTTGGTCCTTGAGGACTACTGGGAGGCACAGGAGACCTGGAAGGGGAACAACAGTTCGACCTACTGCCAGAGATGCCTGCAGAAGTGGCCGGATCACTGCCGGACGATGATGAAGAGTCCACGGACAGATTCCGCATGTTGGACACTCCCAAGAGATGTCTTGGATCATCCAGATTCAGGCTATTGTTGGAAGTCCTGAAGTTCGGGGAGGGCACTCTAGGAGTGGAGGGAATGCTGTCGTCTGGACTGCTGGTGGCCATTGAGATCTGGAGGGTCACTGGACTCTTGACGCCAGAGTTGTTTCTTTCTTCTGGTGGTGGTGGTGGATCCATTGTTAGATCTTCTTGAATGCTACTTCTGATGATAATGTGTGACGTTATGTCATAATTCCCATGAAATATTAAGAGGAATAATAATAATTTCTTTCAGAGGTAAAACTTTTCCAAGAATCTGAATCTTTGAGCTGATTTCTAAAGATTTCTTCTAAGTCCTTTGGAATGATCTAGCAGATGTGTGAAGAGAAACCAAGCTGATTGCTGAAACTACTCTACTAATATTTCATCAAGTGTATAGAATAATTCAGTTGTGTTGGTAACTGTTATTGCGGATGATAAGTATAATGTTCTACTTTTTATATCTAGCTGGTTGTTTGTATTATGAGAAGTAATACTAAGTAATAAAGTTTCTGGTGCGAATATTCTGTTACTTATGCTCCAAATTGATTAATTTTATTAGCTGTTGCTAGCTAAAACAACATTAACTTCATTACTTTGAATCAAATAAAGTATAAGTTAACATATACCGATGGCATCATAAATTGATCGTATACATCAAAATCGCTATATCTTTTTATAGAAAATAATATTTAAAAAATTGAAATTTTTATGATTTTTATTAAAATTTGAAAAAAGATTTGATTTGATAAATTAAAATCAAATTTCAAAATTATTAATATATTCAATGAATAAGTAAATGTAATTTTACAGATACTATTCAATAAACTTAATTTCTTTTTATTATTTTCGATTAGAATAATTCAGTATAGATATATCGAAATAATTAATAGAATTTCATCGCATGTGACACAACAGTGTCTGAAACTGACTTATAGGTCAAAAAACAAAGTCAGAAAAGTTCATAATAAAATGATAATCCAGTTCAGTTCTAAAACTATATTACGTAATTTCTTCTTCTCGGGTTGTATGTAATAAACTAGAGATCATAATTTACATGTATTAACTGCGAACACATTGTCAAATTTTTACCTCCATAGCTCCAAAGCACTGCGCCGGTTGCAGTAGCGAAGAAAAACGGTACCTACACATACCCGATTACATTATAGATGTTTCCATTGCGCCACACACTGCACATTATTCGAAACACACTCATTGTTCATCACCACACTGCCGCAGAGCAGGAAATATACTCTAAATCCCACACCATCCGGGATATACCGTGAAATATCCAGGCAGAAGTGACCAGTTGACAATTCACGCTGAACTAATAACACCAACTGGCTAGCACTTCTCACTTCTCTGTAGTCGGAATAGAATATACCGATGATTTCACGATATAAATTGTCTTTAGAGTTAATCGGCTTTGTTCATGGAATGCTAGAATGTGGAAGAATTAGAGAGACGTGATTTAGATGAGGAGGATTTTCTTCCGATCAGCTGGGCAAGATGGTACCTCGGATCAGGGTTACTGCAATCAGAACGTCTTGGGCGATGAAATGTTCCGGAGGATGTCGCCAAGGAAAAGGAAAAGTCGCCAAGTTCGCCAAGATCGGTTCGATTGGTTACATAACAGATCGGGGATTCTAAATCATTTAGAATTTCTTAGCTTATGGTACAGGTTTAAATGAATTCTTCGACTGATTTTTGGAATTTTAAATTTTAACAGCGGTTTTGATATGACTTTTAAATCAGTTTTAAACTTCAAATTGTCAAATTCTATTATTAATTTTGATGCACAAATATTTTTGTAATAGATTTCACTGACATATTTCATTTATAAATATAATAAATTTACAGTTTTCTGTAATTGTGATAAATATGATAAAAAATTTATGATAAAGCTGCATCTAAAACATTTCTGCATTTAATATATTCTCAACAACTTATACTTCGATGTATAGGCATTAAAGCTCAAAAAAATCATTTTGAATTTTTTAGGTCAATATTATTAGAAATTAAATTCTTGATTTGATTAAATAAAAACAGGTTTGATGGAAATGATAACTCTTTTTCGTTTGATTAACAAATTAAAAAAATCAGGATTTTCACTTCCTACCATTTCTTAGATATATTTAAGTATTTTTGATGTCGCCTTTTTTGATACTTGAAAGAAAACAGATTTTTTTATTTTAAGACTTAATTTTTCACACCCCCCCTCCCTCTTTTTTAGATGTTATCATTCTTCCTTCCACATTGTTTAAATAATGTTGCGATCAGAAAAAAAATTTAAAAAAAACCTTCCAGAAATTAGAATTTGAAATTAATACTTCCTTTTCACAAATATCATAAATTCCTCCGGAATTGTTTGAATAGCATGAAATCAGTTACTTCTTCATTACTACCTCATTACTAATCAGTTACTATCTCAGGAATTGTTTGAATAGCATGAAATCAGTTACTTCTTTTTGAAATTCGAAACCAAAATTAATGTGATTTTTTTATTATTTTTTTAGCTTCAAAAAGTATGTTCAAAAAGTATTTTTAAATAATTTTTTTATATATGTTACCTGAATTTTTTTATTTAAATATGAGTTTTCAGTCAATGCATGATAATCAAGACATTTACAAACACAAAGTACTAATTTAATTTGAAATAGTTTTCTTTTCTAAAAAGGAAATAAAACAACGCGAAATTACAGAACAATTTATGATTAGATTAAATTTCAGATGGTATGATTAAATATGTTCACATGACAAACTTAAATTCATTTGTCAGGAGAATATGATATCATATAATTTGACTGTTAATGTAAAAAAAAACTAATTAAAAAATAAAACTGCCGATAAAGAAATTTTTATAAATTAAAAAATGAAAAAAGATAATATTTTCATGCGGAAGATATCGATTATGAAATCAAGTTTAATGAATTCTTTTAGATAAAATATCAAAAAATTTTAGAAAAAAATCAATAAGCCCATTTTTTTGTGAAATTTTATTGTACTGAAGAATGAAATGAAAAAAATGATTGAAGGTTTCGTTTGCTTGTGGTTTTTCACTTCTTCCCATAGCAATGGTCTTGGAAATAAGGTTATACTAGTACCATGGGAAGTCACGAGATATCCATAAGAATGGCCCAAATAGGAGCAAAAATATTTTCAATAATAAAAATAATGATTCTAACAAAACTTTAATGTAATGTGTGAAATACACTCACAGATAGCATCTATAAAGCAAGATTTCAGTTGCTTATATTTTAAAAAAAAACGGATCGCAGTCATTAAATGCCGTGATATAAAAATTGGAAATATCAATAACAAGAATTATGCTATTATTATAAAAAAAAACATTACACAAATTTTAAGTTCTATTTTACCTTTTTCCTTTATTTTCATTTCTACCAGCATCTAATGTAACGTAACAGTAATCTAACATATATATATATATATAGATTTCTGAATAAGTATAAGATTCCGCTTGAAGATCATGAAGCTCCAAAAGTATAATGAGTTTTAAAATCTTGAAGACCACTGACATATTACTAACCCTTTAAAGAAGAGAATGTATATGAATGTTAATTGCAAACTATTTGATCAAACTTTTATGAATATATGAAGTTTAAACGCCTTCTAATTAAAATAAAAAATTATATATGTTTTTTAATATATTTATGTATCTTTTTATGTGTGCCATTTATAAATTTTTTTGTTCTTTATATGTCTTTGAATATATTTATAATTTTTTTAAATGCTTATTTAAATATGTTTATGCAAAAAGTAAAAAAATCAAAATATTATAACAAAAAATTTAGTTTGTAAACCTTGTTACAGAAAAATTTATTTATTTTATTACAGTATTTTGTTTATTTTATTACTTTTGCAATTTATTTCTAAGTTATAAAATTTGTTTGCAATTCAGGTATTTTTTAAAATTTTATATGGTATCAGTAGCATTATTGATGTGAGTTAACCTCTATTTTTGTGATGAAACCAATGTCTTCAGACACATTTCATTGCTGTTCTTATAATTTATTAAAGAAAATAAATTTTCAAATTAAATAATTTTTTTAAAAAATTTTAAAATATTCATATTTTATTTTTCCATGATTATTAAAAGTACTTCTGAAAAATGAAAAATACCGGAGAAATCTTACATCAACATTCTCTAACTTCCATTTAAGAATGTCACTAGTTAAGTATCATAAAAAAAAGATTGTGACATCATTCTACCCAACATTAACAT
>JAPMOQ010059908.1:3474552-3559930 GCA_026543055.1 Argiope trifasciata
AAACATAAAATTTTGAATTCTCATTCTATTTCACTGATTTTTTTGGTTGTTGATTCAGAGAAATTTCAAATGAATAATTTTCTAAAATATTACATAAATTAAGAAACATATAATAAATAGTGAGGTAAATACTAAACTCTGACACAGAATGTTTCTTTTTTATATATTTTAAAATGTGCTTCAATTAAGCAAGCATGTCATTGAATCAGTTGAGGTTTAACCAATTCCTGCTTCAAAATAAAGTACAATTTTAGATGAGAAAGTAATTAATCAAGCTTTTATTGAAATTTTATATACAAAATAATATGGGGGATTCAACTGGTTACCAAAAGCAGCATAGAAATAAAACAAATACAACAAAATAAAATCCAACAAATATTGTTCAGCATTTATAGACAGTCATGCCTATGTGTTTTTAGTCAGGTTGACATTTAAGATGTACAAAAGGCGAATTTGTCAAAAATGGCAGATAAAACTATGAACATTTTAATAACAAATAATGATAAAACTTTCTTAATCCACAAGAAAAAAATTAAATTATGATCAAGAAATTTAAATATAATGCCAACAGATATTGAAAATTCTAAATTCTTGAAGATGCCATTAAAACCATGTCAACTATAAATATTTTCAAAACTAATACAAAAAGAAAAATTATAAGAAAAGAAAATTAAATATAGCTATTTCTAATTATAAATTAAGCACAAACAAAACAGGGATGCATTTATGTTAATACAAATAATTCCATTTTGGAAAGCTAATATGTTTTAGAATTTGATAAAATCAATTAAAGTTACACAAAAAAATAATTAAATGCCTGATTAATTTAATAAAACTAAGAATTTCAAAATATAAACAAAGGGTTCAAAATATCTGGCAAATACATCAGTACAAGATTCTTCTTTTATATTTTTTATGTGCCAGTGATGATAATCGTATAATTGTGGGAAATACAAACTGTGATATAAATGAAACCATTTTGTTCAGGAAATTTGAAGAAACCAATAAGAATATGAAAATAGCATATAGATAAGAGTGTAATTATGGAGCGATTCAATAAAAATAATAATTAAATTGTTCTGCTCAAATTTAAACCATCACTGCCATTTATATAAGCAGCTAATTACTGGATGCATTTTTTAGCAATAATAAAGAATGAACTATAATTATACCAATATATTGAGAGAAAATAAATCTATTTATTAAACTTTAACAAATGTGGAAATTGGTAGTGATCAACAAAAGATATAAATTACATTGTAACAAATTCAGTAAAGTAGCTAATGGGCTAAAAGGCAAATGAATACATAAAAAAGATAAATAAATGATAAACAGGGGAGAAAACTTAAGAATGCAAATTTTTCTTACAAATAAAATTTGAACATTTGTGTAGATTTAATAATAAATGACTGATTACGAAAATATTTTTAAAATGCAGATACAATCACAATAAAGTAAGGGAATTTCTACAAATTCTCCAAATATAATTTTTGATTAGAACCCCCCTCTTTTCCCCCTATCATGGAAACTAGAAATTATTATTTATTTAAATCACTTCCTTTAAAAAATTTTTTGGTAGCTAATTCTTAAATGTTATTCATTTTTAAATTTGGGGAAAAAAAAACTATTTTGGGTTAATTCTTAAAAGTTAATACTTAATTCAAATAAAGATTCTAAATCTTAAAAAGAAGAGAAAAATTATCTCAATGTTTCCCCTTAATTTTTATCAAACAATGCTGATCTAAGGATAATATATCTACACTCACATAAAAAAACTGTAATTAAAATAGCTAATTGAAAACTAGTATTATTTTACAATAATTAATTTTATATACAGAATTTATCATATGAACTGTTTATTTTAAAAGTGATGTAAGTTTATAGTTCAAAAAAAAAAAAAAAACATTTTTTTAAAAAAAATCAAGTTAATGTAAGCTTTTTATTTATAATTAATAAATAAATAACGTCTTAAAAATGCTGATGCTTTGTTCTTATAAAATTGGCCAATAAAAAAAAGTTTAGAGTGATTGATCATAAAAATGTTGTAAATCTACTTCAATAAACATAAGTGATGGGATCACTTTAGTTTTATTTTACATATTAAAGATAACTATCCTCATTTTGTTCCAATGGATAATTTAATTAATAATTTGATCATATAATGATAGAGTTAAGAACTAATAAACCAATATTATTTTATAGTAATTGAAATTCAACATAGTAACAGTATCTCACAGGAATTTAATACTATAAAAATATAATTAATGTAAATTAACTATAATATAACTAACTTATAAATAAATATAATTTCATATTTTTAAAATGGTGTAATGCTAAATATATTAAGTGATATTAAATTTTTTTATAAATCAAAATTACATAATTTTTAGAATTGATTAGTTATTAAAATGAGGTAAATCCATATACAGCATGTAAATATATATTATTGCAGTTTATTCTTGTAAAAAAAAAAAAAAAAATTACTGTCAAATAGCACACTGAAAAATTATTAGAAACAATGCTAGATTCCAGTTATTTTATTTATACTTTTGTACTAGCTTTTAATTTTCTTGAAACAAAATGAAAAGAACTAGTAGTACTCTTAAAATAAATATACAATAGAAAAAAAAATCATTTATGAAAAATTAAATAATAAATATGATACTAACATATAATATTTAAAAAAAAAATTAATGACAAAGTAATCTTTAAAAAAGAATAAAATATTTCCACCTTCAAAACAATACTGTAAAATAATTTTCTAGAAAAATTACCCAAACTACAATTTTAATATTAAGAAATAAATAAAAATCCCACAGAATACAAGGTTTTTCAAAAAAATTTCAATGTAAATTATTGCAAATTATCAATTAGTAAACACAATTTTTAAAATAAGAATGTTGCTTGGAATTTTTGAAATTTGATTAAATTAAACCATATTTTTTAAAAACAAAATAACAAAAATTCTATTGTTCCACATTTTTTCTTAGTTAGTATCTATATACCAGCAGTAAAAAGTACTAACATTCGAAATTCAAATAATTTCTTCTAAAGTTTCAAAATGTTTTTCTTCCTTCTTCTTTTTCTTCTCATTTAAATATTTTCTTAAAAAGTTTCTTCTTATTTTAAATCAGACAATAAAATAAAGCATGTACAGTAAACTCTCGCTACAACGATACCTGATACAACAATAACTCCCTCTACTACAATAATGTCTTGTGGTCCCGGTGATTTTGCATATAAACTAATGTTAATCTCCCCACAATATTACGATATTCTCTAGAACAATAAACCTCTGTAAAACGATTTTTTCAATCTAAATTTCAGTATTATTTTCTCCCTTTATAATAATATTTTGATTTTCAAATGCTTTTTTTTTCGTTTTCTTTTGTTTTTTTTCCCGTCTATTAAGACTCATTGTGGATATTCAACTTATCCCTGAATAAATAGCTATTGTTCAGATTTTAAAACAGATGAAGACCACCCTTTTGGGAATTGGAGTTGGTGAGAAGGGGGTGAATTGTAAATGTATGCCTAGTCTCATTTCCCAGTAAGCTTTGGAATTCTGATAAGGTTTAAGGATATCTAGACCTGTCTGGTCACCTTGTCAAAGAACAAGTGCCCTTTGTTAGAGGAACAGGGGGAGATGGAGGCGGGGTGTTGTTAAGTGACGTCTGAAAAGTAAGTTCAAAGGTTGTTTTATAGTCTTTAATAATTTTGAGTTCTACGCGAAACATTTAGTTTAAACTTTTCTTTCTTTCACGCGATATTGTTCCCTAAAGGCCTTATCACACGGTGAAATGTCGCCAGCAATTTTCCGTTTCTACCCTCAAAAACTGGTCAAGCAAGTTTCATAATCGACAACTTATTATGAAGATGATATTGACGATGATGATAATACAGGTCCATCGCAGTCCTTATTGTCATCCCAGGAAGCTCTTCAATCTGTGAATTCCCTGCAGACATTTTTTTCAAGCCTTCCGTCGACAAATGAAGAACATTTTCGTGCACTAGACTCAAAGCATACAGTATTGGTGAACTTAACAGTTAAAAAAATGAATAAACAAACAAAAATACTGGATTATTTTCAATAAAAAGTGTTTTCAGGGATGTGAATATTTCTGTGCTTATTTTCTGAGTTTATCTTATTTATTTATTTTTTTAGTATTTAAACCACTATTATTAGTATTTTACAAATTAATTTCTTCTAAATATAGACTTAAAAGTAGTATGTTATGCACCTTAAACCAATAATAATAAAAAAACTATTATTAAATGCTCAAAATATGTGGGCCCTCGATATAACAATATGCCTCTCTACAACAATACATTTATTTGGTCCCTAAAATATTGTTGTAACGAGGTTTCACTGTATTTAATTTCTATATAAGAAATATTATAAAATATTTTTTTTAAATAGCTAATTACATAGGCATTCAATATGAAAGTGACTTAGTTAATATGAGAGATTTCTTAATCAACAGTAGTATTAGATTCACTTCTAGGTGCTTCATAACACTCCTTATGCAATTCAAGAAGCCAGCTAATATTTTACAATCAAGCTTTCAAAATGCTTTGTTTTACTAAACATACTAAAATTGATTAATTAATTATTTTTTTTCTTACTAAGAAATATCCATGTCAGCTCTCAGTTACAGTTACAATTATTTTAGCTTTTTTTTATGAACATACAATTGGAGATGTAAAAAAAAACACCACTTTCTAACAAAGAGGTGTGTATATATATATATATTTATGCCTTTCAGTTAGTAAGAGAGACATCACTACTCTGTCACAGTTTCTGAGCCAATTAGACACTATGTGATATTTTATTCTTCCATGTTAAATATGCATGTGTGTCTTGTGATTTCGAATCTAGAAGAAATATCAATAAAATATGATTCCCAAAAGCTTGTGTTTTCAATTGCACAACAGCATTAGCCACTCTTCATAACACATTTTTTAATGACTTTCAAAATGCATGTTATTTCAAAGAATAAATCTTGTGCAAGATAATGCTGACAAGAATAATAATAAAAATTTGAGTAGAAAATATTCACTAAAGACAAATTATTTTTAATGTAAAATTTTATGTGGTTCACATTTTTAATAAAACATACGCAAGGATATCTTAAAAGTATTTTTATATTATCCATACTTTATTGAATGATTTACATATCAATTTATTTTGTTTTTGAATGAAAGTAGATTTGTAAAAACTTATGAGCCCATAAATGCATTAAAAAATTTTAATAACATATTTTACAACAAATAAATAAATTAGATAATAGAGTAATATAATAAAGTTAATACTATAATAAAGTTTCAAAAAATTATAAACAAAAATTGTACCGATGGCACAATGCAGTTCCTGAATTTTTAACAATTCAGAAGTATTAAAAATTTTTAATGACCATTTTAATTACCTTCACAGTAGGTGTGTTGTGTTTTATCTGACGATTTACTTCTTCCAAAAGATGGACAAATTCATTATCAGCTAACTGCAAAGATTAAAATTTTTTTAAAAAAGCTAAGAAACACAAATATTAATTTTTTTAAAAGACATTCAGCAAAAGTGCAATATTAATATATTTTTAAAGGAAAATGAAAGAGGCTCTTAAATTCACATCTTACCACTGTGTTAAAAAAAAATAATTAGCATGTGATATATTTAACAAAAATTATTAGATTAAAATGAGCAAAGCAATATTTATAAATACTTATTGTTCTTACTGAAATACAATTACATTTCAATTCTACAGTTAAATCAATTGCATTCTAAAGTTTTTCTTTCTCTCTTTTTTAATTATTTGTTTATGAATATGTGCATTTGCAAACTCCTAAAAAGGGCTTTAATTAGGGTACAGAGTTTATTACACAAATTTAAAATCAAGACTAGAATATAATCAAATCAAAATTTTCATTTTTTTTTTCTTTTTTGATTTGTTTTCCCAAATAATGCAAGAGAATTATAAGTAATCTTTTAGTAATTTCATTTATATTTAAAAAATATTTTAATATTTATCTATAATTTTTTTAAATTTTATTTTAAAATTATTATTATAAAAGTATTACTAATAAAATTTAGCTTAAGAATTATCTTGCTACATTTTTAGAATAAAAATGCTTGGAATATGAATTTTTTTGGACATTTCTGATGAAGATGAGTTAAAGCATTAATGGGATTTTTTTAAAAAGGCTCTGAGCCAAATATTCAAATAGAAAAAGAATTTTAAAAAAGTCAAAAATTTTTAAAGTTGCCTTTGAAATAGAATTTTTTTTTTTTTTTTTTTTTTTTTTTTTAAAATACAAAATTCATAAAAAAAATTTTTAACTCACTTTTTTTTGTGGGTGGGGGGCGATAAGAATCTGCAAAAATATGTTAAATAGTTCCAATGTTGTTTGCAAGCAAAAATAGGGGGTGGAGGAGATCATTCTTTTATTTATTTATTTGCAAACAGTAAAATTGTTTAGGTTTTATTTTAAATTTTGATTCTTAAGCCATTTTATGCATATATATTTCAATACATAATTAATAAGATATATCTTTAAAATATGTATGTTTGATTAATTTTAACCTAAACTAGGAAGAAAAAAGTTTCTATGATATAGTTACAATTATTGTTTCAGGATAATAACAATTAATAAAACAAATCCTAATTTAGAATAAACAAAATGCAAAGCCATATAAAACCTAATAGCAAGAAACAAATACCTGTGATCTTATCTGGCCAGTACGAGCCATATTAATAATCATGTTTTCTAACATTTTGCCATTCTCTGGTTTTGCAATCGATATGGTGCTCACTATAAAAAAAAAAATTATTTAAATAGATAAATATAGGGAAATGAAAGCAGTAATTTTTTCATCAAAAATTTCATTAATATAAAACAAAATATCCACCAACAAATTTTAAACAAAAAATACAATTATTGTTCAAATTTAATTTTAAGAAAATATAAACTTAGCCCAACTATTAATTGCAAAAATGTGATCAGTTGTAAATAAATGAAAATTATTTCATTTTTAGCAATTTAAATCAACTTTTAACCAGTTAAATGTGATCAAAATATAATTTGTCTTGTTTTGCTTTCTTAAATTTTGAATTTCCAGATTTGAAAAATGATACAAAATAACTCTGAATTAAATATGAATTAGAACAAAAGGTCTTAAAGTAAAATTAATAACTTCTTTAAAACAGAAACAGATAAATGGTAATATAAAATGTGGCTAAAATATTAAGTATAACAGAAAAATGAATGCAAAAATACCCAATAAGAATAAATGGACTGTATTTGTTATAAACTGCTGTCAAGGGTCTACCAATGAAAAGTGCAATTTATTTATCACAAAAAGTGAATTTTTGAGATGTGAATATCAAAAGAAAGTAAAATTCAAAAGCTAGGGCAAGCCAAATAAACAAAACCCTGGTTTATGTATGTCTCAAAAGTAATTTTTTTAAAAAAAATAGAAACTTAGTTGTCTTTTGAAACCATAGTGTAGAACAGAACAAGATAAAAGAAAATGTTTTATACTTAATAGCATCCCTACTTTTTAAATACCTTTCCTACTTCAAAACATATCTTGTTCACATTACCTACTTTAAAAATTAACTCAAGGTAAGTACCAATTAATCTGACTGGATCTTTACATATAAATAAGGAAATAATTTCATAAGTAAATCTTAAATATTTTCAAACCTGCATGTCACATATTTATAAAATTAAGGTATTCAAACTTCTAATTCTGATCTTTAATTCAGAATAAAATAAAATTCAATTATCATTTGCATATAAGGCACTGCTTTATATGTATAAAAAAAGCTGAAGAAAATACAGAATTTTTCTTCTTCTGAGGATTATAAATAATTAAATCTTATTTGAACAAATTCTAGTTCTAATTATGTGCTAACAAATTCAGCATATTTATATGATAATAGGTGGGAATGTGCACATGGAAGGGATTTTTTTAAATTTTAATTATTTAGAAATTAAATTGAATTTTTGCATTAATTAATGATAACTTAACTAAATATTATCACCCAAAAATGAATTTAATGTAATTCCAAAATTTTAAATCTTATGTTTTAAATGATACAAATTCAGTAGACATGGGAAAACTTTCATAAATTTTAGCATTTTTTATATCTAATTTTCCACAATAAATTATACTGTTCTCCTGAAATTCAAAATACTTTCATTATTTCACCAAATTCCAAATGATTTCTTTTCATTCCTGAAAACAAAAGATTGTGTTTAACATTGAAATAGTTAACCAAGATTAATAAAAGGCACAGGAACTATACGGTGATATTCAAAATATAGACGAATTGCACACTTACATTTTAATAGCGCTATGATATCATGGAACTGGCTTGTTACAAATGTTCATATGCAGAGTGAAGAGAATATACGAATGGCAATTAAAAGTAGCTTGGTCTTAATGTTTAACAATTTAACATAACAGACAAGAAGTTATATTAGAATGTTTTATTTGAAATTAAATATAATCAATATTCTCCAGAAAATCAGCTAGTAGCCTGGTAAACAAAAAGTCTAAGTCAGTAGAAAGTTATTTTACTGATGACATTAACTTTTTAATAATTGTAAAGAGAAATATGATTTATAACAATCCTATGATTCCCAGACCATTTGGAAAAACCAAATAAATTTAATAATCATTTATTAATTAGCTGAAAAATGAGAAAGGTAAATAACTTTGTAAATTGACGTTGTGAAATGCAAATTGAATTATAACAAATTGAAATTATGTATATTTTTTTGTTGTTGTTGTTAGTTTAAGTAATCATTTTTTTAACCCCTTCCTTCTCCCTCCTGTGAAAATGATGGGGTGAAATTTCTACCTCTATTTCACATGCCCGTGATATTTCTGGGCTGGCGTATTCAAAAATAATGCGCCAAAAATATAAAAACAATCTATATCTTACGCACAGAATCACGTTTATTTCTCAAAATATATGCCAGATGGCTGCCCTAGACTATTTGTTATGTTTTTAGATAAAGTTAATTTATTTTAAATTAGATGTCAGCAGTATGGAAACTCGGTACTATTGTCCTGATTGTAATGTTGGCCTAAGCATCTCATGCTATAAAATTCATCACACAAGAAAAAATGACTAGTATTTGTTTACATTATGCACAAATGAAATAAAATTATGTTTGAAAGCTTAAAACACATATTTTTTATTTTATCTCTTTGTTGGAAAGCTAACATTCAGTCATATTAACCCTGAATGTTGGCTTTTTCAATTTTTTTAAAAATTTCAAGTTAAAAATTAACTAAAAAATTTAAACTGAATGCAAATATTGTACATAACTCAGTTTTGTATAATTTTCTTAAAAAAAAAAAAAAATAGACCCTTTTATGACCATTTTCCTCAAAATTATGTGACCGTTAAGGGGTTAACAAGCTGAAAAATGAGAAAGGTAAATAACTTTGTGAAATATTGAGAAATACAGATTGAATTACAAAAAAATTGAAATTACAGTTCTTTTTGTTGTTGCTTAGTTATCTTTTAACTAGCTAAAAAATGCAGAAGATAAATAACTTTGTAAAATGATGCTGATAAATATAAATTTAACTATAACAAATTGAAATTATGTATATATTTTTGTTTTGACTATACAATTACAGTCGATTCCGGTTAATCGGACCATATTGGGACGCGATCATTTTGGTCCTAATAACCGGCTGGTCCGATTACACGAGCATGCCCTATGTTACAAGACGAGACGTGCTATACGTAATATATTAAAATGTCATTATGACCTTTATTGTGCGGTACATGCGTATGGCAACCATACAAACAAGAACTACTGTTGCTTATGAACTTTATTAATTGAAAAATAAATTTACAAACAAATTCTTCGAAACGATCTACATAATACTCAGCATGCGAAGCACATTAAAAAAAAATTCTTATCAAATTCAAGTCAATGTTTGAAGAACTTACTACCGAGCTGCCAGTTCTAAGAAACAAAGTGCTTGCTCACCTCCCATTGGTTCTTTTCCCTTTCGGACTTCCTGCTGTACACAGACAACATGTGGCTTCTTTTTCATCTTCCCTGCCACGTTCTTTGGTCCGTTTAAACGGAATTTTGGTTCAAATAAGCGAATAATATTAGGCTTATGTACATAGGATTTATTTCGGTTCTTTGAGATTCGGTCCGAATAAGTGGCTGGTCCGATTAACCGGATTCGACTGTATTTGAAAACATATATGTACATATCTAATATCAATATATTAAGTTGGTTGAAATTGTTATTCAAGAGCATGTTCTGACAAGTTTGAAACTTAGTCCCAATAATCTTGTTTCAAACATTACATATTACAAACACATAACTTTATTAACAGTACATTAAAAAAAACTTTAGTATTACTGATTACAGCCTTGCAAAATCTAATAAAATAAATATCATACTTACATCTGCTACGAGCTTCTTTAGATAATACTTGAGTAAGAATTTGATTTCTAAATTCTTCTTCTTTAGCCTTTGCTTCAGCAGCAGCTGCTGCATCATTCCCTTGAAGACCCTTTTAAAAAATTTAGTATTTACAATAATAAATCTATGTTAACATATAAGAAGATTCTTATTATATAGAAATGAATACAGATTTTTACTTTTACATTTTAGTTATTATTCAAAATAATAACAACCACAGACAAATGAATAAAAATAGGAATGAAATTTTTAACAAAATAATTACATAATGAATACTATTCATAATAGGAAAATTAGTTTTTACAACATCTTGAAGCAGATCACATATTATTTAACAGAAATTAAGACACATGTAAAAATTATATATGATAATAGTTCTTAAGGTATATATTATCTGAAATCCTTATTGTCTTTACTTTTCCTTTTTAATCTCTTTAATAAGAATTTAAGAGAGAGAAATCTAGAGAACATTTTAGAGAGAAAATGAGTATTACATATATATAGTATGTTGTCACCAATGCCAGAACAAGAAATAGATATTCATCAAAATTCCTGGGTATATTGAAAATATAAAATAAAAGGTTAGTCAAGTCAATACATTCCAGAAAATCAACCAGTTTTTGATTAGCACAAGAATTTCAGTGAGTCAAAGTGAAATGCAAATTCAAAATTGATTTACTAAAAATATGCATTGTATCATAAGACTTTTTCTTAAACATAGAAGCTGATAGCTCAATTAATGAAAAAAAAATGATTAAATAAAAAGTAGCCAAACTAAAAACTGCCCCCCAGAAAAGTGATTACCTATATTATGAAAAGTTTTGGTAATTGTAATGTTGTATATTTTCTTACGTAGCATATAGATTTTAACACACTTCAAATGAAAGACAGCACAAAAATTAAATAAAAAACCTTTAAAAAAAAAACCAATGTTTGTTGGTTTCCCTCTATCATGACATATGTCCAATAAAATAGTCACAACTGAAATTTCAACACTCATTTTTTGTGGAGGGTTTTGTCCCTCACTTCGAATACATATTACAATCACACAATTATTTAAAGGCCCTTAATAATAAACATCTATTATCCAATCTTTATAAAAGAATATGAATAAAAGAAGATTTGTAAAAGAAAAGAACAGCATCTGAAATGGCCTCCAGATAAAATTTTGCAAATTAAAAAAGAAAAAAAAAATCACACCCTTTTCCTAACCACAGATAGTGGCAGAGCAGAAATACTTGAAAAGCCAGTGCATGATTGTCATCACTCTCAATGACATGTGGTGATTAGGACAATTTTCCACTACTATACATATACTCCAACAAATCTGATGTGATAAGGTAACATAATTGTACTAATGTTTTATGCCCTAATGCCACATTATTTCATTTACTGTTAATAAGATTATAATTTCTTTATAACAACATAACTTTTGCATGCAATTTAAAATACATATGGTGCCATAAAAGTAATAAATACAGTAAGTAAACCTATATTTATATAGCAAAAATTGCTTTTATAAAATCAAGCCCTCTTCTACTAATGACTTAAGCATACTTCACTGCAGTATAAGATATTTCTTTATTGCTTAAAGCTTTATTTTACGAGTATAATTTCGGTATTTTGAAATTGTAACACATCTACAGATGTTCTCGCATTAATTTCACATAAAAGATTTTCCTTCAGTCATAACATGCTAAATTGAATGCTAAAATAGAAACTAATAAGTGCACAAATAATGACATTAAAACTAATGTTTAAATTTATCATATAATTTCAAAATTTCATAATTTTTTCTGAAGTGATTAGACTTATTATTTTGAAATAATTTTACAAAATTAAAATATAAATCCATTTATGTGAAACGAAAAAGATTTTATATAACTCCACAAGCATATAAACTAGAGTATTTTATCACTAATATTGTTAAATGTTTTTCGTTGATTGAACAAAATTGATTGCTCAAAAATCAGAATTCATTATGACGAACAACTCATGTGACCAAATATATTTTAATTTAAGGAATCTTAACAATCCTAAAGTTAAAAATCTTACATAAGGACACGGAATTCATAATTATAGACAGAGTTGTATATAAGAGCAAACCTTAGAAAATAATTTTTAAAATTTCAGATGTGAGCATGCGGTTTGCGTTGAAGACCATGTCAAATCATTTTAGCTAAAACGAATGCATGGAGGAATAATTATAATTTAATATAAGACAACTACTTGTAATTACAGGATTTCGTTGCGCTTGCAGTTCTTGCAAGCGTTTCGCTCGTAAAGCCTGAAGTTCCTCGTCATCCATAATCGCAATAATTCAGTTTCAATCCAAATTCCGTAACCAACAAACACCAAACAAGGGATAGGTGAAAAGAGATGAGATGTTCTTGGCTTCTTAAAAAACTTATTACTATGTGATCGTTTATTAATTTCGTTACTTCAGTATAATAGATATATAATGCATTAATTGCTAAAAAACTCAATCATTGAATTAATTTATATGCTAATCAACTAATAACAGTTAATTCGAGAAGATGGAACACTTCTGGGATTAAGGCAAGAGAAATTTCAAAATCTTGCATAATGATCGTGATTGTAACTGAAATGTTGTTTATTGATTGTTGATTGCATTTCTGAATCGCATGCGGCTAAATTTATTGAAATACAATGTACCGCTATTCTTTTCTACTTTATAGCACAAAGATATGAAAGTGAGAGCTATGTTCATTTATATTTTCTGTGTGTTATGTCTTTAATATGTCTATAAAATGGGTGTTTTGGGATTGTGGCAATTGTTAGCTCCTGTCGGCCAACCTGTTGCTCTAGAATCCCTAGAAAACAAAATATTTGCTGTGGATATAAGCATATGGTTAAATCAAGCGTTAAAAGGATATCGGGATTCCCAGGGTGGTTCGGTAGCCAACGCCCATTTGCTTAGTTTATTCAGTAGATTATGTAAGCTTTTGTTCTACAAAATCCGACCAATAATTGTTTTCGACGGCGGTTTCCCTGAACTCAAGAAACAAACCATTATTAATCGACATCAAAGGAGAGCTACAGTGAAGCAAACTAGCCGAGACATTGGTTTAAAAATATTAACTAATTATTTGGCATCCAAAAATTTAGCGACTGTTGGTGGTGAAACAAATAGTAAAGCAGTTATACGACCAAAAGAGAAAGTGAGAGATGAAATTTTCATGTTACCACCACTTCCTGATAATACACTGAAAGAAGAGGAAGAAAATTCTAATGATGCAGATTCTGTTGAATGGAAGTTTACTAATTTTAGTAAAGAGGATATAAAATATCTAAATAAAATAGATCTTGAATCAGAGGATTTCAACAATTTGCCACCTGATGTAAAACAAGAAATTTTAAGCACATTGAAAGAAAGTAGAAAGCACAGAACCTGGGATCAATATGAAGAGCTACCAAAAGAATCGCTGGAATTTTCAAGTTATCAAATGCAGTGTTTGCTTAAAAAGCGTTCATTATCTCGTAAACTTGAAGAAGTTCAAAAAGATATGCGACAAATTAGTTCTGCTGATTTTATTGCCCAATACACAAGTGACCACGTCATTGGAGAGACAAATAAAATTATGTCGGATGATATTTCTCATTATGTTCTTTTAAAAAAGATTATACAGAAACATGAGAGCTCTGTAAAAGATGAAAATTCCAAAAATAGTTCTTCAGTAATGTTAGACACAAAGAATGCTTTTATCAAAGATTTAGAGAATATTGATGTAGATGATTATTCAGTGAGTAAAACTAATTTAAGTCAGAATATTGATAACAGCAAAAATATAAAAAAAGAAGAGAATTTCGAATGTAGTTTATTTAATGAAGAGGATGTGGACAATCCTCCTATATTTGTTGAATCAAAAATAAAATCTGAAAATTCAGATGTAAAAGAATTAAATTTATCACAAAAATTTATAGATGATACTCTTAGTTCTGATGATGATGAACTTGCTTTAGCTATTCAGATGAGCATGGAACATTCTAATGATGAAAAGACTTATACTGATTCATCCTTATCTCTGTCACAGAATTCTGCTAATGATAGCATTGAAATTTTATCTGTAAAATCAGGAAAAATTGCTGATTCTAAAGAACAAAGTACTGTGTGCTTATCTTCAAGTGATGATGAATTAATTCCCTGTGAGGAAAAAATTGAAATAGACACTAAAGAATTATCTTCTCATATCTCTGAAAAGACATGCACTAAATTTGAAAGTTCTTCAAACAAAAGTGTTGTGAATCCCAATGCAGAAAATGGAATTTTTAATAAAAAATCAGAGACTGATCTTTCATCTTCTGTGACTGCTCCTAAAGAATTTGCAAAGACTGCAGCTAATACTGTATTATCTAATTCTCAAATTGATGGTATTTCATCAGATGTGTCTGGACAAATTTCTGATCATAAATTCGATGATGGAATGTCACCAAAACATGTGTTGATTCAAAAACCTCAAAAATCTTCTACTGTTAGCCAGTTTATTAATTCATATCCATCTACTTCATATGCTAATTTGCCTTCATCATCATCTGAACTAACTGAAGAAGAAAAAGCTGAAATTGCTCAAAAGAACTTGCAACTGCAGGAAGACTTGGAATCTGCCACTGCTTTGCTTGAAGCAGATAAGGCTAAACAGGATAGACAAAACAGAACTGTTCAAGAACACATGGTAGAAGAGTGCAAAGAATTACTGCAACTTTTTGGTGTACCTTTCATTGTAAGTCCCACAGAAGCTGAAGCCCAGTGTGCTTTTTATGATTATCAAAACTTAACTCATGGCACAATAACTGATGACAGTGATGTCTGGTTATTTGGCGGTAAAAGGGTGTATAAAAATTTTTTTACTCAGCAGAAATATGTTGAATTCTACAAAGACCATGAAATTTTTACACATTTTGGATTAAGTCGGAAAAAGTTGATAAATTTTGCTATGCTGACTGGAAGTGATTATACAGAAGGTATAGATGGTGTTGGCCCAGTAACCGCTACAGAAATCTTAAGTGAATTTCCCAAAGATGGCATTGAAGCTCTGTATGAATTCAAAGAATGGTGGACTAAGGCTAATAAACATGCACTTCCACCAGAAAACAAAGTTCGTGCAAAACTTATGAAATTAGTTCTGGCTGAAAATTTTCCAGATGAAAGAATACCTGATGCTTATCTTAACCCTGCTATAGATGACTCAACAGAGAAGTTTACTTGGGGTCGTCCAGATTTAGATGCTCTTCGTGATTATACAAAAGAACGATTTGGATGGAATAAGGCAAAAGTGGATGATGCCCTTTTACCGGTGATAAAAAAATTGAGTGAAAGGGACACACAAACTCATATAGATAATTTTTTCACTGTTAGTTTAAAAAAGCAGTCTAATCTCTTTCCCAGTAAGAGAATAATGTCTGCATTAAAAAAATTGACCTCTCCACAGAAGGGAAATAACTGTGAAGAAGAAAATGTAAAAGCTCCAACTAAACGAAAAGCAAGAAGTTCTGGGAAAAAGGCTGTTCCAAAGAAAGTTACAAAAACTACTAAAAATTCCAAAAGAAAAGTGAAATTTTCAAAGCCTCAAGGCCCAGTTCTTAGTGAAGAAAGTTCTGATGAATCTTAAATTATCATTGTAAAATGGTGAAAAAAATATTGCATTTTTTACTAATTTGCTTAAAAATAGACAGCTCTTTTTTTAAAAAATTCAGTGGTTTAAATTCCCCCTTTAAAAAATTTGACATTATTGACAGTTATTTGCAGTTTTAAATGTTGTGAATCAGTCTTTAACACCTACTCATCTTACACGGAACATAATATAGTTTTAAAAAATTGTTCAGTCTTTCTTCAGCAAGTGTACTTAATAATACTAATCCGAAAATGCATACTAACCATCTGAGCATTGAATCCATCTTTTTGTATTTATCATGTTAAGTTCAAAAGCAGATAACTTCAATTTTATTCTGTGTTTTTTAAGAAATTCATGCATAAAGTATTAAGATATTCAATTAATCTATTAAAGTTTAATTTGTTTTACTTTAAAATTGCAAGATCAAAATAATTGATGACTTAAAGGATTAAATTGCTAATATATATCTATTTAATATCAGTAAAAACTCATCAGATGTGGCATTATTTTTGTTCTTGAATATTGAAAAATTGTTATCTGATTAATTTTGAAGAATAATGCTATGTTTTTTCCTCTGGATTACTTTTTAGGAGATTAGTATTATATTTTTATCTAGAATAATTTGTTATAAAAAGAGATTATGATAGAATTAAATGATATTTAATAAGCTAAAATAAAATAATATTAAAGCAAAATATTTTTTAAAGATATAGCAATAAAGAAATAAATCTAAAGTGAAGAAGAGTATGAAACAAAAAGTATCAATTGTTCAAACCACTGTTATATTAATTCCTTTTTTTTTTGTTATAAATATTAAAAGCATTACTTTTTATCTTCTAATACACCATTTAATTAAACATGTTTAAAAATTTTACAAATTTTTACCATTTTTCTATACAGCCTTATTCTTTGTGTTTAGTATATATGTATTTCTCTTGTTTTTTAAAACTTTTATTCTTATTATCATTGATTTATTGTTTTTATTTCTGATGATCATTAAACTTTCAATAAGATAAAATACGAAAAAAAAATCAGCAAAAATTAAAAATTTGTTTTTTAGAAAAATATTTGTGAGGTTTACATTATAAATGAACTTTCATATCTTATGTTTAATATATTATTTGTTCTTACTTTTTCTGAAGAAAAAAAAGCTGGCAAATTTTTAATTTTAAGTAAGCTATTCATCTGTTATTTATTTAAATTGGAATCTTTTTTTGTTCACCTCTTTGCATTGCTAAAGTTGCCAGTTAATTTGCCAACACAACAAATATACTACTTAATGTGGCAAATGATTGATTTAAAAAAAAAGTTACCAATAAGATTGCTGACAACATTGTTTTGCCAGTTTGTTCAGGAAACTAACTCAAAGGATATACAAAAACAGATTTCAACTTTTTTTTATTGTTTTATTTTACTCACTAAGTTTATTTATAATTTAGAAAGACTCATTATTTGTTAAATGTTAATGACTTGAAGGAAAGCATCACTTATTTATTATTCTATCAATATTTAAGTTTTATGAAGAACATTTATAAAATTGTTTATATAAATTTCAGTTGATCATTTTTTTAAATGTTTTTTGTTATAAAATTTCAGAAATATGTATTGAAACAAGATATTTTCTTAATGTGATATTTTTACTGTGACAATGACAAAAAAAAGTTATGAAAATATTAATGAAATAGCTGAATGGAAAAGTCATACCATTTGTTTAGAAAGGTCATATTATAAGTGATTGCATTGAAAATATTTTAATAATAAAGATTTTAATAAAATATTTGATTGTTAACTTACAGTATTTTTTTTGTTTATTTTACTGGGAAAAAATTCAAATATTTAAAATTTTGGATTTAAGTAGTAAAAAAAGTATATATACTTTTAACATGATCTACACATTTTTATACTTGTAGGATTTAAAGATATATGATTTAGTTTATGTTTCTTATTCATAAGAGAGATATTTTGTCTTAATTCAGGAATTTTCTTTCAATTTTATTGTGTAGAATATAGTTTCTAATGTAACTTTTCAGGGTGTAAATTTCATTTTTTATCCAAATGTATTAATTCATTTCTTTTCTGTTGTATTCAAATTTTGTGATGAATTTTAAATTAACTTTCTAATCAGTTACCCTCATTAGAAACAAGGTTCAGAAATAGATTCACAATATATTATTTTACTTTCTTGGCTGTCCAGAATAGCATTGTATTCTTAAGCCCTTAAATGAAGACTTAATTTGAATTTTTTGTGCATAAAACATGCTTTCATGATTGATATTTTTATTACAGTACAGTTAATACCAATTAATATTAAATATATTAGTAATTTTTTTAAAGAAGCGATAATAACTGCCGGGTTTTGGGGGGGGGGGAGGTTAAGTCGCGCAGCCAAATTTCCAAAAATTGTATTGATATAACTTCTTTTGAAGGAGGAGGGCACAAATTGTAACATTACTTCTTATTTTGCTGCAGCCCCAATGTGGGAAAATAAGTTTTTAAAACTGGTGCATTAATCACCGATTCTAAAATGATAATAATAAATACAGAGAACATTAAACATTCAGAATGAAAAGTCTCCATGATGTAACCACCATTGTAATTCTGATTCCATTGTGGCCACAGTTTAAGTATTCTGCTACACATAAATTTATTGCATCATTTCATAAATAACATTTTCTTTAATTCATCTCATGTTGTTTTTCTGCTTCGAATCGTACATTTGCTACTAAGGCCAGCAAAGCTACGCCTGTTTCATGGGATAAGCAGCCATCTAAAGAAAGAATAAATAAATAAGTTTTAAACACATTATTTTATTATGAAAGATAGAATTTTGTTTTATTTTTATTATTTTATACCTTTCCGTTTAATTTATGGTTCATTATTAAAAATAATTTGGAATCCCAATATCAAATCTTTTGTATTTACTACTAGATTGAACCGCATTGCATAGAATCAAAATTTAATTAAATAAACCGATTAATTTGTATCAGAAATATAGAAATGATGCATATAAAATTTCAAAACTCTAGCCTATTCGAAAGTGGGGGAAAAAAATTTTGATAGTAAAATTTCATCTTTTTGAGCTCAAAGCAAATCAGATTAAATAAAAGCACACAAAATATGTTTATACTTGAATGATATTTTCATAAACATGAGAAAATATTAAAGTATGACCATAAAACGTAAAATTTATCTATTATTCAAAATGTACCTTTTTATATATATAAAAAAAAAGCCTAAACATAAAAGATTTATTTGATGTAACCTGTTTTTTAAAAAACGGATGTTGAAAACAAAATCGGTTCTCTCTGAAAAATTTGATAACGATTATAAAATTAAATACATTATTCTATTCCGTCTGCCGTTATCTTTCAGCCTCCACTTATTTCACATACTATTAATGAATATATAACTGAACAGTTATTCACATTAAGAATGTATGGACTAATTGCAATTATTTAACGCCACATTTTGCAGTTTTTGAATGCCATTTAATTAAACTGTCAGAATATTTATGCTGTTGAAAAAGTTTATTTCAGTCTATGTTTTTACCTGAAAGTATCTTTTCTTCTCTTTTAACCCTAATGTGACTCATTGCTGCCAGTGCATCTGAAAAAAAAAATAGTGCATGAAAATATTAATAATTTGTGTCCCAAAATTTATTTTTTACTGTCCATCAGCGCCGAAATAGAGGAAGTTCCTAAAATTACTATTCAATTCACTCAGAAGATACCCTCGATCTGCTGGAACATGCGAAGTATCTGAACAGAATGATCATCATCTCAACCGCACGAATGCAAAAACTAAAATTTTATCCTCATGAATATCATAATAATACTATCCCTATGGTTGAAGATTTAATACGTATGTATATGTAAACCAAGGAAGCAGCAATAATGCATGGCGTATTCACCGTCCTCCTGTGGAACAAATAATGCTGAAGCTCTTTTTATTTTTATCACTGGATATGAAAACCGAAACTTAAAATATAATAGTAACTGATTAGAGTATAGAGCTGGGATACTGGATGTACTGGGATATTTATATATCAGCACTATGGATTGGAGCTTGTTATTCAATGGCAAAGTAAGCAATTAGCTAAGAGACTTCTTAACAATGTCCCCTCTCTTAGACTGGGAAGAGTTTTTTTTGGGGAAAGAGGATTCTTAAGACAATTTAATTTCTTACTTTCATTTAATATACAAGGGTACTCGAAATTATTTCAATTAGAATCAAGTAAAGTTTACATTTTAGAACTTTCCATAAAGTCTTACGTTAACAGGATGGATGTTTGGATTTTTATGGCGCAAGGACCAAAGGTGGCCATGCTGCGCCAAACAAGTGGTGTGTGTTTATTACCAAATGGTCTGTAAGTAAAATATTTCTTCAAGATCAAAATACAAACAATGTTTTATTTTAATAAAATCAAAGTACAATAAGTTTAAAGGACAAAGATCTTAAAATTAGAACTCCAATTACAGAAAAGATTCCTAGAAAATTTTAAAAACCCCATGGTATTCATATAAAATTGATAAAATACGTTAACAGGAATGCTTTACTAACATCCTGTAAATTTTATGCTGCATTGTTTGGCAACTCTAAAAAATATATTGCTTTAAAAAAAGGTTCAATTCTCTAATAAAACAGTATTAAAATTATGCTAAAGCAATTTTTTATATTATTTTGTTTACGATTCCTTTTAAATTAAAAGCATTTTTGATTCATAAGATACTGATACTAGCTTTCTTGAAAATGACCCATAATTATAACTACGATATTCCCACTATCTTGTTCAAAGTTCTGAATGCCAGTCAATGTCCGATAAATATTGTTACAATGTTGTTCGGCACTTTGAGTTAATAGAAAATGCTTTGTTATTTTAGAGTGGTGTTATATTTGTTACTCAAAAATTCATCATAAAGACTTTTAAGTTTAGATCAATTTAAAAAAAAAACGTAAGTTAAAGAGGGAATTGGAAGAATGAAATTCGTATTATCTAAACACAGTTAGAGGGCATGGCTAGCTAGCTCCAGATCTGTCCTGCAGTTCACCAACAGAAACACAATCTTGCACATATTCTCTTAATTGCTAATAGATAATATAAAACATATACCAAAACACTCATATTTCTTGGAAGATGCATAGCACCCTGAAGGTTCTTGCCATTCCAAAATTTTTTCAAGCCACTCTGGTTTGTTGAAATCCTTGTAACCCCAGATGCCACACAGACCAACTGTAATGTTTGTAACATATATAAAGTTCACAATGCAATTCTGAAATTATTGTGTTATCATTGAGAATGCACAAGCGTACTAAACTTTAAATCTCGAACACATAGAAAGAGAGAAAATTTAATTATAAAATTCCAACAAGTTGCTGTCAAGAATTCTCGACTAGCATTTATCTTTTTCTCTATAAATTAAACAAAAATTGTGATAGATATACCAGTTTTTTTTAATAAACTTAAGCCTGTTATTTTAAAATGCGTGTGAATGTCTTATTGAAGCCAAGATTGTAATTCATAAATTGTGAAATTTCAAATGAAACACTGAATACGATTTGCATTTCAATACAGCAATGAGATATAATATTCGAAGTCATGCAGTATTAATAATGATCAGTTAAAAAATTATCAAGATTTTGTGGGGTTGGGGGCATGTGCAATAAAAAATGAAACTTTGGAAGATATCAAACACAAATGCAAGGAAAATCTCAATTAATATTTAATCATCAAAATCTGGATTAATATTTAATAAATTAAATTGCAATTATTATTAAAATTACAGATGAATTATACCGAGGATCAGATTTTTCAAAGCATATATGAAAGATATCTTGTAACTTTCGATCAAACAGCTTGGCAAGCAGAATATCAACACGTATTCTTCTAGATTATTAATAGACATACATGAATAAATAATTGTTGGTTCTAACTGCTCTAAAAATCAAGATTCAATTTTTTGGCAACTATTTATACACCTGGCATTAAGAAATTTTCAATAAATACAAAGTCATAGTCAATACAATCAAAACTTGTTTCTATCTAATTAATAACGATAAAATATATTTCTCCTTGTGCTGAATTCAGTTGTTTAATTTGCCATTATTCTTGTTCAAAATTAAACATTAAATTTAAAAAATTAAAGCATATATTATTTATTTATTCGAAATATATATGACTGATTTATGACATTGCTTCCCTTTGTATTAAGTCTCCTAGTAAGGAGAATTGTTTTACGAATACAGAAATGGATGCCGAATCAATGTCTCTCGATCTCGTCGGTAAAAACGGATATTCCAGAAGCTCCTAAATTTAAGAGCATAGATACGATATCCTTCTAGAAGTTTCTTTGCTTGTTCTCTGGGGCTATAGGAAACAGAAGGACAAAGCTCAAAGTAATCAGTTAAATTAAGCTCAATTAAGTAGTCGAGAGAGTAGCTGTTTGGGTGCTTTGTGTTGTTGCTATTGTTGGATAGCGATCTGCTACTTTTTATTGCAAGTATTTTTCTCGTATACAAGCTGCGTTTGTGGTTTGCTGATGGTAATTGATTTTGTCGTAAATAAAGCATCATTATTTGTTATCAAGACTATTGGACTATTAACTTTATAACCCACTGAAATGTTTTTTTAAATATTTTTCTGTAAAAGTAGGAAACATCAAGCTACTAGTTTTTGAATAGTGTTGGGAAAAGCGAAGCCAGAGCTTATAACCTTGTACTTGTTATTCCATTCTCAACCGCCAGTGATATTACAATATGAACTTAGCTGCTAAGACTAATAGAAACACCAATGATACAACAAAATAACTTCCGAAATCAACTATAGTATTATTATCTATTTGAAGAATTGACAAATTTTTGTCAAATACAGTTTTAGCAACAACAAAAATTATTGAAGCCTTGAAAACCGTTTATCACCATTCCTTGTAGCCCTACAAAATGGCGAATTTTTATCCAAGTTCTCGCCAAAGACGACAAGATCACGAAGGTTTGCATGATCTTGTCGTGCTTGGCGAGAACCTGGGCATTAATCGTCCCTTACAGAGAAATTGCTCGAACGATAATCATGCTATAACAGGTTAGAAGAGGTGATCGAATTTACTTTGCTCCAAAAATAGGTCGTGATGAGATCCAGGGAAGCCGATCAGTTCAGCTATTCTAGCATCTCGCATCACATTCGAGCATAGTCTGTCACGGAAGCTTACCGGTATGTTATTCACACACTGCCACTGAAAATAAAAAAAAAGGGAATGTAACACATAATTCTGCTTTATGGATGGAATTTTATTTTATCTCAATTTTTAATGGTATTTCTATATTATTTATTATAATTTAGAATCCCTTTTTAATGGAAATAATTTGGGAAGTCAAATTTTAACATGATATGTTAAAGATATTTTTATGTCAAAACTGCTTGAAATTTTTAACGTTGCTAGTATACATTTTTTCAAAACTGATTTTTGCTCATTTCTTGCTCACTTCAAATCAAATAGCTCAAAATATAATTAACATATAACTATGAAATTTAGTGGAATTTGTTTTTATACTTTTTTTAGAGAAAGAAGTAAAAGATTTTATATTCAGTGAATTTTTTTTAAAATTGACAGCCTATTGTTTGCATAATGATGCAATAAAATTAGTAAAAATTTCATGATAAATCTTCGACCACACTTTTTATAATTTATTATTGCAATCATACAATTGTCATTCATTCCTTAGAGAAAACTATGTAGTTTATAAGTTTTGTTTGAATGAGAATAATAGTTTTAGCTGCAGCCAATTTGAAGTTTTTTTCAAGAACTTGCTAACGTTATTTTATAACAATTATTATTTATTTGCTTAAAATACGAGTTTTCAAAAATTATTAATGCTTATAGTAAATACTGGCATTCTATTATTCAAAATGAAGAACTTAAGGAAGATTAATCAGTAGCACGTTCAGGAAACTATTTCATTTCTTTATAGGAGATGTTTGTCGTTTTACAAAATTTGCCAAAAACGTTATTAGTCTTAAATCCATAAATATGGTTAAAGGATGTCTACACCATGCTTTTCTAAAAAAGTGCTTCGAATGAGTTCGAATGGCTTATTTTTGGCAAACTTTATAAAATGCCAAACATTTCCTATAAAAAAAAAAGGAAATAGTTTCCCGAACATGCTTCCTTAAACTTTTCATTTTAAACAATTAAATTTCAACGTAGTTAGACTGGGGAAAACTAAGGATTGGATTGTGATTAAGGATTGTGATTTATCTTTCGCTTCATGTTCATGACACTTTTTGGATAATGTTAAGATTATAATTGCTGTAGCATCGAACTGTGCTATGTTATAACTGTCCATAGGCATATGAAAGTAATAGCTCAAAGATACAGCAAAATAAATAAGTGAAGTTTGGCATGTTGTGTTGAAGTCAAAATTTGGGGTCCATATCAGTTTAAATTATTTGAAGTGAAGATGACCAAATGTGTTGTTCAATTCACTTTATTACCAAAATTAATACTGACGTCCTGGCTTAGGAGTAGGACGTCTTCCCCTTGATCTGGGCGTCCCATTTCTGGCATGGTTGTTCTTCCCTTGTGTTCCATCTGTGGGATATATGAATGAGTCCCCCCCCTTCGGCTGCTCAAGGGTCTTTACCTTTAGAAGCCACCGCATTCCCTTTCCGTGTTAACACGGACATGAAATCATCATCATAATTAATATAGAAGTGTTATTTTGCTCACGTTTACAAGAAGATGGAAGAATTTTCGTCAGCTTATTGTTATTTTAAGGAGTTGGGAAGAATTTCAGGAACTTTTACCTCTTCTAATAATTCCCAATAAAGTACTTGATGTGTTAACGTCCATCCGCGTTGTCTAGGTTTTGTTTCATCGTCAAAACATCGAGAAGTAATGCCACATGGATTGTCATGGTGGTAACTGAAAAAAAAAAAATTCAAATTTAAAAAATACATACCAAAAAGTTTCGCAATGAATCAATAAAAAAATGGATGCGATCTGTTTTGAGAGACACGAATATAAGCTACATACTCAATACCATTATATTACTAATATTGTTTAAAATAGCATTCATAAGGGAAATATAGAATCACAAGTAAAAACAAAACAAAAAAACTGATAATCATATATCCCTTTCAGGAACCGCCTAAAATTGAAAGAAGCTTTCTCCTAAGCCTACGCGTTCCGAGAGTATACGAAGCCCAGGCGATTTTCCTCGCTAAGCCTAACTTTAATTAAAAAAATCATATAAAATCATTACTGGAAATAAATGGGCTGAAATTTTTAGTGTATCATAATTGATAGTATCTGAATATACTATAATAAAATTGTCGTGATACTAAAAAACGATTGAGAAATTTAAAATAAACGAAACATCATCTTAGTCAAAATATAAATGTAAATCCAGAGCACAGTCAAAGTCCTTTAAATGCTCAATCCTCTCCTGAGAGCCGAAAGTGTGCAAAAGGCTATATATTTAAATACTCTGATCAAATCAAACAAAAAACGCTCGGATACGAATGAGAATATTGAAGGTCAATGTTCTGTGAACCATTATTCGAAATTTTAACAGACTTCAAATGCCATTTCAAAAGTTAAATAAAACATTCCAAATTGAAATCACGTATACGCGATCATGCACACCTGGAGAGGTAAAGACTGATCACATATACGAGACCGTGGGCCCTTAAGGAAAACGCGCGAGATCACTGTCCACAATGGGTGGATCCATTTCAGTCTAATGAAATTCAATCATATTTATTATATATTTTTAATTATTGCATCGAAATTTTCTTTCTTAGGACAATGGCTGTGACTATTTTTTATGGTGCTTTCTTAGTTTTCCATTAGTTAGTACGATTTTGTCTCAATATGCATATTTTGGGGGAAATGGTTTTTCTTCATTTTAGTACATTAATAAACACGTGTTTTTTTTTAAAAAAATAATTAATCTTCTTTTCTATTTCTTATACATTTATATATTTCATAACTCTTCATTATGAATATTATGAAATTTTATTTGAAGTATTTTCTCAAAATCCTTACCGGATGGCACCACCAGTACTGAATCAAAATTTCATCAAAATTAATAACCCAATGTCTGAAAATGTTGACATATTATGCTGTCGAAAAGAATTAATATTTGGATTAAAGTATATTCATCATTTCATAAAATGAATGGAAAATCGATTACGATAATAATCCTTATGTATATAAGAACAGTCAAGTTAGATAAAATAGTATAATAAAATAGCAAAAAAAAAAAAAAAAAAAAATTGAATTCATGCTCAATTTTAAAAGGATTTATCCAGGTGTAATAAAAAATTGACTTTTTTGACAAATTTCTATTAACTCATTTTCTGATATGTCTGTTTTTCGATTCGATACAAATTTTGCAATCAATTTTAAACTAATTTCCAGATGAACAAAGCGCTTGAAAACTGAAACATGCCTCTGAATTGGATGGCAAATGTAATACTAACCCATTTTCTAGCCTGTTTCGTATAAATTTTGCCGTTGGTTGTAGTTTGTTGGGAAGTTAATTAAAAATTAATCGCAAAATTTCACATACAGAAGACTAATAGTGAGAAAATAATTATTTAAAGTTTAAAAAAAATAATAAAATAATACTACTTCAAAGCTATACTAAAAGGTACAAAAAATTCCTTTAATCCCATGTACTGATAATTAGAGATTTTTAAGAATTTTAGAAATTATTTGACTTATTCCGTTTCGACTTTTGAAATTGAAACCGCTGGTTTCAGTTTCCATTCGATTGTTTTCAATGAGAATCCACAGAATATAAATTGAAAAATCAATCTACCTACACAATTTCAAATCGAACGTCTCCTTTTCATCGAATAACATCAATCAGCAAGAACTTTCTGTATCTATGACTTTTCGGCATAGCAGGATTGTTTACCACTGTGAAACGACGAAATATGCTGAGTATTGGGATTCTGTTGTTAAATTTTGCAAAATATTTGTTATCTGTTGAACAATCAGGACCTACACGTGTTTTCAAAATCCGTGCAAAATAAAACGCATTTTCGAAAGATTTTATATCATTTGATAGCGATTTATTATTATTAATGGCAAGCACTAAAATTACTTAATACTTAATTTATTATTAATCCCCTACAATCCCCTACTACATCCTATGTATTATAACTTTTCTAAACATTTAATTTTATGCACTGTCATGTCATTAAAATGAAATGTGAAGATAAAGAAACGGAATATTTTTGATAATATTTGCTTTTCGTATTTGATTGAAGACTGAGGCAGCTCCTAGTGAAGAAGTAGCAGTTCTCATGATATTACACTATCTTCAGTTTTCCTCTTAAAAAATGAAAAGTGATTGAATCAACTTCTGCGTCAAACAACCACATGACCCCTTTTTTTCTATATGAATGGAAAGCATACTAGAAGTCAAAAATTAAAGTTCAAAATTTTGATGAATTGCCATATTTTAGACCTCTTTGAATTTCAAAGAACCCCATTTTTGGAATTATGTCTGCAAATAACATAACTCAAAACCGTTGTAAGCTAGAAAGATTAAATAAAGTACACGATTTTACACCAAATTTGTAGATTTTTATTAAACTTGGTTCGAAAGCCATTTGAAGAAGACTCGTTAGTCCATAATTACTCATCATGATCAGACTCCTTATAAGGGTTTGGAAGCAATAACTCTACATTTTACTATCAAAAATATAACTTTATTCTACAACTAACAACATCGCAAGCCTTGTCTTCTGGAGCTACTCTGGATGTATTCCACCGTGCTCGCTGAGAGATGAGAATATTGAGTCATACTACGCCTCAAAACCATTTGATGATTAACGGAGATGACACTTATGACACATTTTAACGCTCTCTCTCCTAGATAATTAGAACGATCACTACACATTTATTTGAACTTATCAGTCTAGCGTTTCGCATACAAATAAACATAATAATTATAAAGCGTAAATCTATGCGGATATAATTTAGTATACAGATTTAGCAACAATTTTAATTAATGTAATTTTTATTTTAACTGGGGATTACTATTTGTTGGGTTATACTTTTGCATACGTCGCTTGAATAAAAGTAATTTCGTAGACAGTTGTAGCTGCTAAGAAACAAATTCTTGTTAAAATTTCAATCTAACTTGTAAAAGTTTGACTGTTTGTCATTGTGTACAAATCCAAGCATTTGAATACAATAACTCAAAAATGTATATTCATAGCCATTTACTCGAATTTAATAGCCGTATGTATGTGACTATCTAAATGTTTTGAAATACTTCTTGTGTTTTCATTTCAAGTGAGATTGTGTAATATATTTCTTGGTCATGTGAGCAATATTCAAGAGGATAAACTATTTCACACTTTCATAAACATAACACCATCAAGCATAATGGTAACCATTGATGTATTTTGAATAAGCGCCTATCTATGGTTATCTAAATCTTCTAAAATTACCCCTAGAATATTTATTTCATAGAAATGCATCGTATAATTCTCAGCCATATAGGCAACATATATGTCATAGACGCGCCAAGCCAAAAGCAATAGAAAAAAATTGTGGTCATTGATGCGTCTTCTGTACAATTACCAATCAAACTTTTCGAAATTTCTTTCGTCTGTTAACATTTCATCGGGATATGTGATTTCCTTTGGTCATAAGAGCAACATTTATGCGGTTAATCGTTTCAAATTCATAACTATTAAGCATCTTTGTACCCACTGATGCGTCTTTGATGACCACCTGCAAAGGACTATCTACCATTTCTAGCGTCATTAGGACATATCACATATTCTGTATTCATGCTTTCCTTACATGCAACAATTATTGAAGATACGAATAAAAATTATTAACATATTTATGAAATGGGCTTTGAAGCCAAAAAAGACACAACATAATAATTATAAACCCAGACAAAATTGTAATATTGCTTTTATAATGCGACCAACTCTCTTCCTCTTATTATTGTTTGGGCCACAGTGGTCGGGCGGTAAGGTCTCGTCTACAGTATAGAAGGGTCTCAAGTTCGAGACCTGACTCCCCGAAGAACTCTAATGTAAGTGGTTCCGGTGAACTCTAAATCTGTTGGAGTGGAATGCCCTCCAACTGATGTTGTGTGGAAGTTATGAGAAGGTGCAAGCTCAGGTGGGCTCCGTGTTAACTTATCGTAGTTCAAAATTACGAGGTAATCCCACAATAGCCCTTGTGTTGCTTCTAAATGAGACTGAATGAACTATCACAGTTTACAAGGTAGTTACAGACTTTTATAACCAGAGCAAATGTGTTGAACAATGTTTTTTTTCTTTCATACATACTTTATTCGTTAAGGAAATCAATTTTTATCCTTTCGTTTGAACTTTTTTGTTGTTGTTGTTGCTCTTCATCTTGAATTAGACCAAGTGTTAATCTGGTTTGGTCTGGTTTACTTCATGTTGGAAGACATGAATATTACCTTGAATCAAACCAAATGGTTGGAAAACTGTCTTACCGTGGTCCACTGATTTCATTGAAACAATTGTCTGAGTTTGTATCGTTAAACTTCCCATCTTTACAAGAGACTGGTTCTTCCATTAATGATTCTGAAGTGTTTCGGCTAGGGTACCACAGAAGCTGGGGACTCCTTTCCATGAGGAACCCAACCTCTGAAAGATCAATTTATGGTATAGAGAACGCATTTTCATTAATATGTGAACATTGATTATTTATATTAAGAAACAGAAAATACACTTGTATGTTTATCTGTCACGAAGATTCTGTCAAAACGATGAAACATTGTGACATGAAATTCTTCTATCTGATTTTGGTGCCTATTCCTAGATCAACAGGTTGGTTGTTGGTTTTAGTTTTTTAGAATTTATTATTTCTTGAAATAATTTTAAAACATTAAGATAAATTGCAGCCTTTTTCAACCAATTATTTATAATTAAGAATTATTGCAATAAAGGGATTTATTAATCATATTAAAGAGGAAAAAATAGTTTTTATAAAATCAATGCATTGTGATAAGAATTTTTTTTACATTTAATAACTGATTTTAAGGAAGTTATTTTAAACAAAATATAAAATTCTCTTATATTTTTTATTTTTTAAATTCAAATCAATTTGATTGTGGCGTGACCAAACCAATTGACCTTTAGCACTCAGCTGGTTTGCTAGAAATACTGATTATATTTAATTTCAAATAAAACACTTAAGATGTAACTAGATATGTATAATTCCTTCAATTTATGAACATCAAATTGTGATAAAGAGCAAAGCTTTTTATCTGTTATACAAATGAACCTTCTTAATGAAATCGAGTTCCATGCCCTTCAAATTTATATGTCTGTCTTATAATTTTTGCGCGACTCACATATTCCTCATGTCATCTGCAAAAACAATTTGCAAAATCTTTCTTTCATAGTTTTTATTAAAAGAAGAAAACCACAGTTTGAAATGTTTGGTAAAACAATGAAAATAGTTTTAGTTTCATTGTTGCTTCCTAATGTTGAAAAACAAGCAATAATAATAATAAATAAGTACATAAAAACTGTCGAAATTAATTGCTCGACAATTAATTTGGCATAAAAAAGACAATTTAAAATTTTTTTTAATGGTATAAAAATTAGCATTGCTCAATAATATTTCAGAATTTATCGCTGCAAGATTTCGCTTAAATTTTGATAAAACTCAAATTAAAATCCAAGGTACACATACACATTCTCTCAAAATATATTTCTGCACAGTTTCGTCTCTCTAACTTTTACAGAGAGGTAACAGATATTCTGATATACATACATTTTCTTTTATTAGTAGTAAACTAAATCCTTCATTTATGTATTTGTTATGTTAATGATGTATATATTTCTTTTTATAAACAGGGTTAGAAAGAAATTTTATCCTTTCAGAGATCTCTAAAATGCGTTATATTAATCAAAATAGGATAAAATTTGATCTACAAATTATTGAGATTATGCTACAAAATTAATATATTAATTAAAACTTTTAATACAAAAATTCACTAATAGATGCCGCGGTAACACAAAGGGTATTTATTTGCATATATTGAAAATGTGGAACATAATTTGAACTACATCGCATGTCTATTACTGTTTTTCTTTGAATAAAACGAATGCGGATTCTGCACGAACATTATTTTCTTTTCTGTCTGTCATACATACGTTGCAAAAAAAAAAAAAAAAAAGAGCTACTGGTGAAATTGTTCTAATAGAGCCAACCAAACTCCGTTGCAGCTCTAAAGGAATTTCATCGTATGAAATAGATACGAAGAGGTCCAATGTCTCCAGGTGCTCTATGCAAGATGATGCAGAAATTTGATAAAATTGCGCAACTTTGCATTCTTTTAGGTAGAGGATTTTAAAAAGATCCCGTTCTCCAGCTTCGGAAATGTTGCGACCTCGCTCCATAACGCTACTAGTTATTCACCCAAATTGTGCGAGTTTGACAGTTGTTCCCCGTGTTCTGGATAAGCCGCACTGAATTGTACGAAAAACAGATGACAGATTTTGCATTTTTACGCACACGAAATCAAGTCTGTGCACCTGTTGAAGGACTGAGAGTTTGAGGACCATAAAACTTTTGCACTTCAGCTCCTTGCTCAAACAGTGGTTGACACAACTTGCTTATGGAACATTTTGAGGAGTAATGAAGCCCACTTTTGTCTCAAAGGGCAAGTTAACATCCACAATTGTCGAATTTGGGCACAGGAAAACACTCACTTTATCCAGGAACAAATCCTGAAAAAGTGACAGTATGGAATTGTTTTTCAGCTACCTTTATCATTGAGCCATATTTGTTTCAAGGGATAACTTCAAATGGAATCCAAACCTTTTCCTTCACAGCACAACAGTATCATGACATGCTGAGGGATTTTGTAATTCAAACTCTTCTACTGCGTAGATACCTTTAAGACATCATTTTCCTGCAGGATGGGGCACCACCTCATACTGATTGCCGAGAAAAGCGATTGTTGATGCAGCATTTCTCAGAAGCATGAGTTATCAACCGTCATTTCCCAATAGCATGGCCTCCTCGCTCGCCGGACATCACCACTTGCGACTTTTGGTTGTGGAGTTATTTGATGGACAATATCTACCGTCAAAAGCTATCATATCTACCATATATAAAGAATAAGATTCGTCTCCATATTCATAATATTCCGGCTTATTCATTCCGGTCATCAGCTGAAATATTATTCTCCGATAAGACCATGTTATTGAAAATGACAAATTTTAATTTTACTTTATTTTACAATTATAAATCATATTAAACCACTTTATGTGCTTTACAACGCTACCTAACAGTGAATTTTTGTACCAGCTATTTATTTCATAAATGCAAAGTGTATCATCTAAATAATCTGTAGTTCAAATTTTATCTTATTTGGACTAATAGAACACATTTTAGAGTCCTCTGAAATGGGCAACTTATTTCTTGCCAATCCGGTACATTGATTTCATACCATTTCCTTTTCTTTCCAAAAAGAATATTTCATATTAAATCATACTCACCAAGTAAGTAGCATTATTTGTAGGTGAAAGTAGAAATTTGTTTTGGTTGATAAATTAGTATTGAATATAAAAAGAGAATGAATTTTTTTAATGTTTTATTTTTTTAGAAAAATAAATTCTTACTTGAAGCATATTTCGGATGTTCTTTGAGAACAAGGCGCATTCCTTTGTCTGCAGTCTTGTGAGCTTTGTTCTTAAGTTCCGTTAACTGGGAGTGAATCCCTCGAAATACTTCTGGTTCATATTGCAGAAGGGCTTCCAGCTGTTCTGTTTAACCAAAAGAATTTATTGGTTGTTTTATTACGTATAATTCGTTAGTGTGCTGGGAACTAAAAAAAGTCTAATAATTCAAACAATTAGTAATTCTAGTAATTAGTAACATTTAGAATGAAATAAAATATCTCTCTAACTTATGGTAAACTCGGTTATTTGTAAATATAGAATCCCCCCCCCAACTGTATCCTGGTATCCGTCATCCATCAGCGCAGGTTTATATATATTGCCGCATAAAGAAAGTTTACCGCGAGCTCAGTGGCCAAAAGGTCAAAGCACACGATCAAAACCCAGAGTTTGCATGTTCAATGCTCGCCTAGGCTGCTGTATCCAAAGAATGGGTTTTTAGTTTGTTCTCTTAATTATTGTTTCATTATGTTCTCTAACATTCTAGATCTTTTTTTGTTACGTAAATTAACTGTGTCTTGCATATTCTGTTCTTGTATAAAAGTTGATACCCACTTGTAGTGGGCAACTTCTCGTTCTTGTAAAGTTGCAAGTCGCTATTTTCCTTCAATAAACTTGTTTGTTTGTTTAAAGCTGACGGTGTGTTCATTTAAATCTTCGTGACAATATATATATATATATATATATATATATATATATATATATACATACACACGTGTGTGTGTCAAATAATATAGTTATTGATATGAACTCTTTTTGTAATAAAATATTAAATATTTTCAAATTTTACAAGCATATTTATTACCAAATTTAATTATTAATAGTAAAAAAAAATTCAAAATTAGAGTTTAAAAATCGTTAATCGGTGACTTGCTCAAATTTGGTCTTAAATTGAAGGATAAAGATATTTACGGACACATGCAAAATTTTAGTGGATTTAGCTGTCTGAAATGAAAATTGAAAAAAAAAAATTATATCTAGTAAAAAATAAGTATCATTATTTGAAAATAATTCTTCCCTTAAAGATATATTTTATTTAAGCATTTATTTTCAGAATTCAGCATCAATCTAATATTAAAGAAAATTCTTATAATTAGATTTTATTAGTGTGAAATCGATAGAAATCAAAAGGAGTATTTAGGCAATACATGATTTGACATATTTGTTTTCACAGATTTTCTATCATTTCAGAATTTATCATTTCCACGAAAATGATGAAACTTTTCATAAGAACGCATTCATTTGTTTTATTAAAGGTATGATTCGTGAAATAATTACTCTTTTTAAAATCTTTTTCAATTTTTTAAAGAAAATTTGAAGTTATGTATTGAAAAATATCGTTTGTTAACTTTCTCGATAATTTCTGATTAATTGCAAAATTAAATTCATTAAAATATCTACAGTGACTCAAACAATTGAGAGTACACCGTATTTTTACTCGATAAATATAACTTTCAATATAAATAACAAATTACTGGGAATTGCAAACATGCTTTTATTTTTACACAGAACAATTAGTTTAATTTACAGTACAAACAAAGAAAAATCAACGAAAGATTTCTAAATTGAAAAGTTTCAGAAGCATTTTAAATAACAAAAAGGCAAATGTTTGTTTCAAAAAGTTGAGAATACGAAAGGAATTTGTGTAATACCCCGAATGGAAAGAAAGTGTCAGTACTTAAATGCTTCTCTTTTGGCTTTTATAATGGTCTCTAAACGTCATGGTACATATCCGACCAATTTTTGATGGTATCAGAAGATATTTTACCAAATTCTTCTTGCAACACTTGTTTTAAATGGGTTTGCCGTCTAATTTTATGCTTCTGGATCATTGTTTCGAGTGCGGACCATATATATTCTATGACATTGAATATATATTCTATGACTGGACTGTGGAAATATGTGTAATTGCTGTTTACAATGAAAAAAGAACCATATTTTGATTTTAATTGTAATGTGTTTGGGGTCGCTGTCCTGCAGTGAAACGAAATTTCCATCTAAATTCAAAAATTCAGTGTTTTCCTTATTATTGCTACGAAGTTATCCAAGTCAACCATATGATTTATAATGCTATCAATAAAAACATTTCCTATTCCTGGTGAAGATATACAACCACAAACCATGGCGAAATCATGATCATGTTTAAATGAATTATGCAAATTTTAATATATATAAATTTTTAATATATTTCATGAATAAATTAATCAACAAAAATGAAATTCGCTCAAAGCTTCAAATAATTATAATAATTTATTTATTTATTTTGCGTCTCATTGCATTTAAGATTCTTGTAACTAATTTCTAATAAGAAATTTGTAAAAAAAAAAAAAAAAATTGAGTAAGTTTTCGTATTTTAAAGAATTTAAGAATGCGGTTTAAATATTTTATACCATAGATTTCACCACCAAGAAAGTAGTTTTCATAATTAAAAAATAAATAGGTAAAACCTGAATATCATTAAAAATTCTCTACCACTCTTTGAAATAACTTATTTTGGGTATAAATATGATTTGGTCGTTTATTAATACATATTGTTTAGCCCATTTCAAATGTAGCTCAAGCTGGAAATGTTTGATTCTTGAGATTTGACATCAATATTTCATAAATATTATGGGACATCTGTTTAAAATGTAAACAATATAACTGTTTTCCATAAAAAATGTGGAGTTTTATTGGAAAAAAATCTTTTTTTTTTCTTGTAAAGAAAATAGTGCCATTATAACACAAAACATAATATCTTGAATAATATTTTGTCTGTTCAATGATTTTTTTTTTTCATAATGTAACTAATATGGTTGTGACCATTACAAATGGGCAACTAACAGTAAAATGACATAAAAAATAAAACTTTTTTCAAATATTCAAATTTGATAAAATATGGTCGCAATCGAACATCTAATCTTTTTCAAATTATTTAACTAATTGAAGATACGTTTTTTAAAAAATAGTGACAGAAATCACTATTTATAGAAATAATAAATATTGTATGCGTGGTGGCGCTCTACAAATTAATCAAACTTAAAGGCACCAAAATATTTTATAAAACAGGAATGCTCATCGAAGAGCGGTATATATTTTTTATATTTATTAAAAATTAAGTGAAATTTTGAGCATTTTCCACCTTGGTTTCCTAGATTATTGCCCAAAAAAATAATTTTTTACATTATCTTAAAATATAATTTTTTTCATTTATATTAATTTACGGGCAGTATAATTTTTTAATCAAATTTTTAAATGCATTTAAATATTTTTATAAAAATACATTTCGCTTTTCTAAAGAGATTCAAATCGTTTTCATTGTTACTATAAATATTTCAAACTATATTATTTTTCCATTGTTGGTGTTGAAAGTATGGCCTAGTTCCCTATAATCAGCAATTTTCCATTTAAAATATGTTCTTACTATGGCTTTTGAAATTTGTCGTTTTTATAAATAAGATGTAAATTCGAAAGTATGAAATTTTTTTTATTATTCTATTATTATTAATTTTTAGCGTTTATTTTTATACCCGGATTTTTAATTTAGTAAAATTAGGTGCATATACAATTATTCTTTCATTTGAATATTATTTTCTTATATATTATAAGAATATTCAGTATTTGTGATTGTTTGAATATTTATGGTTGAATGGGAATAATTGGCTGTGAATTATTCAGTAATTCTACTCAAAGGATTATTAAATAATATTTTATTACATAAAGTATGAAAAAAATCTTTGATACATATTATACTTCAATTATGAACGATTATACTTTTTGGACTTTATATTTTGAATGAAAATATTTAGTTTCAGCAAGAAAGCTTTGTAAGGATGGAATTACATTTTTCAGATTTTCAAATTAAAGTTCAATTTTTATGTAAAATGATAGAAAATTTGAGGTAAAATAATAGTAATGTACAACAAATGCCTGTTAAATTTTGATTTATAAATACTTAGCTGATAAAAGCCATAAAGAAGAAGCTATATAAAATATTTAATTGAAAATAATAACAATTATCATTCTTGGTGAGCCAAGTGATCGTCAAAAGCATTTAGTTTTAAATTGTGGTCAAAAATAGGTTTGTTATTTAACTTTGGAAGTATATGTTTGCAGACAAAATCAAAATTTTAAAAATCAAAATTTACACTGATTTACCCTTACCGTTCCATCATCGTTAAATATCAGATTTTTGCAAATATTTAACGGCTTTTATAAAAAAAAAATTAAAATGCATTTTTATTGTAAATTTTTATTAAAAAAATTAAGGTTTTATAGTGAATGTTCAAAAAACCCTTCTAATGTAACCAATTTTATTATCAAAACACTTATTCTATTATAACATACTGGCAAAGCTACATACGATTTGGCAAAGCTATAAACGATTAAATCATCGGAATTTAGATGTAAAACTACGGCTTTACAATCACAGTAAAATTATTTATGATATCTAGTTTGGAGTTTAATACCATTTTTTAAATACTAAAAATATATACCTCGTAAAAAATTACGAGATCAATTTTATTTTCTAATAAATCTTACCCTCTAGTCGTCTAATGCAAAATACAGCATCCAAATTTATTGAAGAAACTGTATCACTCATGTATTGTAAAGCCCGTTCTAAAGCATCTAGGGCTTTATTTAACGGAGGAGCGATTGCCTCTTGGCAAAAACTGAACACCGAGAATGTTAACAAACAAAGACAGAGAAACATCTGCATTCGGCTGGCAGTGAAATGCAAAGTGAGGGAAAAGTGCGCGAAAAGTGTCCTATTTCTACGACGAAATAGCAGACTGTTGCACATAAAACATGACGTATGCTATAATACCTCTATTTGTTTTAGAAAAGTGAGCGTTAAATTTTATTACTTATTTATTCGTTATTGTAGAAATAAAACATGCAATGACATATATATTTGTATTTCATAAAATGCCTGTTTACAGTGGAATTGAAAAGAAAATCAGTATTAATTATTGTTCCACAGGCACAATTACGTTAAATTGTCAGGCAAGTTCGAATCCATTGAAAAAATTAGCAAAAGAATATTATTTTAGAGCATAATCTTGTGAGTGAAAAGAAAGAATTAAAAAGAAGACTTTTTTCTAAAAAATTCATTTCGCAATAAACGTATCTATCGAAATATCAATCATTTTATAATAAACTTATGAATTTTCACAAATGTACGCATTTATTTTTTATTCCCAGAAAAAAGGTCAAAAAAAATATTCTGGCTTAAAAAATCATTAATTATCATTAATACTAAACCTACTTTTAATCGTGTTATTTATGGAATATTATTATTACTTTTATGTATTATATACATTATATATTGTTATTATTGTATATGAATGCATTACTTATAATTATGTATTATAAAAACATTAATTTATAAGCGAACTTTTTTATTTGAAATTGATTAATTATTGCATTTGTTAAACAAATGTATTTAAAATATTGTATGTATTGTATATCATATATATATAATTTTTCTGCCATTTTTAGTTTTAAAATATATCGTATTTAAATTATTGGTAGAAACCAAGCTTTATGACTATTCTTTTATTTATAAATAGATCAAGTTTGACTGTAAAAGCATGTGTCATATGTTTATAATTGTGTATTTTTAATTACAAATATTATCATTTTAAATATTAATCATTTATCAAAAATTGCTTAGTATTTATTTATTAATTTTATATCAATTTAGAATATTACATATCAATAAATATCTACAGCTATTCCAGTTTAATAAATGCAACAATGTCTTTCGCTGTTCACTTTTTTAGACACAATAGTTTTCTTTGTTTGAATTTTATGGAAAATTATTGTATAAAATAAATTATGAAATCAATATAGGTTTGGTCAGTTTAATTTCATATTTCAAAAGATTTTTAAAAAATTAATGATTAAATATAGATAAAAATTTATTTTATTTTATTAACTTTGTTAATATGTATTTGTTTCTGTTTATCTATTATGACTCAAACTTCAAAATTCAGATCAGTTCTTACCATGTTATTTAAGTAGATATTTTATTTTACAAATATTGTAATCACTAAGTAACCCAGTTAATACTACTTGATCGAGGGTTAATATTATCTTAATATTTTATCATTCATGGTACATAGGACATTAAAATTCTTAAATTAACCTTTATGCGACCTTTGAAACCGATAGGTGCAGCTGCTTACTTTGTGTATTTAGAAATGCGCCGCTGTTAACACATTACAATGAAAACTTGTTTAGTCTTTACCTTAAAGAGGAAGCGCAGACTTTGACAGAATTTTTTTTCCCTCAATGAATTAATCAGAATCAGAATAGACCTGAGAGAAGTGTCTGACTTTTCTTTCTTAATCTATCTGTTGTCTTTAATACCTTCACTATCTTACTTTACTAACCATGTGCAATTTACCGATATTCTTATGAGATAAATTGTTATAAAAAAATAATTCCAGTTGTGAGTGATGTTTTATTTTTGAATTATTAAAAAAAGTGAAAACATTATTTTTATTAATTATGTATTTTAATTAAATATAGTATTTATTTATTCAATTTCATGCTCTCCCTATACTTTTCAAATACTTTTCATTCATCCATTCAAGTTCAAATACGTTTTTTTGAACTTGTAGTGAATGACACTTGATGTTAATACAGTTTTTTGAAATATTAATTCACCAGCGGGTGACCGAGCTCCGCTCGGAGAAAACAGGCATCGAAGCTAACTCGAAGATTTAAATTTTCAATTGTGATTTATCAAAACAATACATGCCATAAGAAAATTTGTGAAACCATTGGTGAAATGATAACCGGTTAAAGTGCACCATTGTAAACTATTCTAAACAAAGTTAGAGTTTGGAAAGGGAACTATTCTATACAAAGGTAAAGTAAAGGTAAAGATTGAAGTGTGTTGAAGTTCAATATTTTTGACAAATTTATTTAGAAAAACCAAACATATATACATATATAAGAAACATATTATAAACCTATAACAGCATAAACATAAAACTTTAATAGTTCGCCATATTGGCTATAGATGGCAGCACGTTACCGCTTGAAAATTTAAGTAGCCATTATGGCGAACTAATAAAGTTTGAAAATATACTATCTGTAACTCCGAACTGCTCGATCGTAGCTTTTCAAAATCGGCGCCAATCGATTCCTCGTGGCCAAAAACCCCAGACCCCCAAGTTTACCGGAGTTTATTAATTCTGGGGCGATTTTCGACTTGGCAACCATTCCTCGTATTATAGTATTAGATTAATTAAATTAAATTAATTTTTAATACTGTAAATAGAATTTTAACTGTTTGTAATGAATATCAAAATCAACAGGCAGCAGCTCAATCGGTAAAATGCAAGGATTTCAGTATTCTTTATGAAAAAGTGAAGAATGCTAGTTTAATTCTTGCAACAAGAAATTGTAGACCACAATCAACTTCATAAATTAGAAACGAAAAAAAGAAAAAGAAAGAAAGCGAATAAGTAGTAACAAACAAAAATAATAAATTAACACTATGTATAGAAAAGAAAATCGAAAGTTGCAAGGAAATTCGCTTTCTATTTTGCAACTTTATATTGTGATTCTGTCAAATGTATATACATATTTATATTAATTGTAATTATTTAATAAAAATTAATTTTTGTTTTGTTATTTCCAAATTGTTTTATCTTTGTTGACCTAAGTAAGAATTAAAGTATTTTTTAATATATATTACTTGTTATTTCAAATATATAATGTAGACATTGATCTGAAACAAGATAAATACCACCAATTTCATTAAATTTTTTTTAAATAATGAGGAATATTTTTTTAAATTTACATTTTTATGAAATATACTCTTGATTAATTAGGCTATTATAACGTGTATATTATAAGTGATTTTATATATAATTTTAAATACAACAAATTTACTATTTTTGTTTCGGATACATAGACCTTTATTTAAAAGTGAAAAATCGTTCTTCAACTTCCATTCCCTTAACCTTTTCCAATAACATAGTAGAATTCAAACAGATTTGGGTACCCAACTCAAAGCCTTAAACCAATAAAATTGATATTTCGTATTTTCATGTCAATTCAACGAGACTATTAATGTATTTAAGTTTTGAGTATCTCGTGAAATCGGTAGTATGTTAGTAACAACTTCTGAAAGAGCTATAAAAGAAAACTATGATAGTTTGATTTTCATTTTCGATTTAACTTTAATAGACCTGAAAGTAGTTAACCCAAAGAACCGTAGTTTTTCCAATTCCTGTTATAATTCATGAAAATGTGAGCACTCTCAGACTTTTTTTCTCATTTTTAAAATTTTTTTTCTTCTACTTTCTCGTATACAAAGTATAGAGAAAATATTATAATCTTAAAATAATTTCGAGCTCTAGATTTCGACAAATCTCTACGTTTCAACCCTCTTTAAGCTCGAAAAACACATTTTTTAATTTTATTATCTCTGTGTACACGACGTCAGAAATGATTTGAAATGGAGAATATTAATTTATGATTTTTGCATCAAATTTATAGATTTGTATAAAACTTCGAATAAAATCCGATATGAGAGATATCCGAATATAAGTGAACATGGTAACTACCAAACGAAAAGATATGGATGAAATTTAATACACAGATTTAACGTTTAAAATATATATATGCATCGAATTTGGAGAAATATCCATAAAAGAATTGACCATCTGTAGTCGGTTTGAATTTTCGAAAGAATGTAAACTGATAACTCTAAGGAGCAATGACTTATATAGAATTTGATATGTGATGTTTTGATTATAATTTCAATTTTGTGTTAAAATTTGGTTTGAATCCATCAGGAAAAACGCAAATTAGATTTTCTCATTTTATTAACTGATAACCAAAGATTAATGTCCCAAAATTGTTGCCAAGTATCACATGAGTAATTCAGTAATATTCTGAATTCACGTCAAAGACACAATATTTCTTGCTATTGGTCACTAATCCAATCCATTAGGAATCTTAATGCAGAGCCTAAATTTTATAAGGAAAAAGTCAAAGGTTAATATTTTGTAACTATTGTATGCCAGTCAAGCAGGATAATCTTTAGAATACTCCCTGTATTAGAGAGTATCGAGAAAGTTTTAAGGAGACCACTCTCCTTGGTTTGTAATTGGAATGCCTTTTATCATTTACACATTAGAAAGAGTTAATCCTAAGGTTATGGAGTATCAGTGGCCATTGTTGATTGTAGAGTGTTTTTACATTATTTTGGGTTCGAATTCTATCGTTGCAATCGGTTTGTTACTTTTGGTGTAAGAACTGTTCGTTTGAATCATGTAAAACTATTACTTTCGTTTAGAGGCAGCTCATTCGCTTTCAGTGTGAATTGTTTGCTTGTCGTTATTACACTTCTCATGATTTTATTTTTTCAGATATATAGGGGAAAAAATTGTGTTTCCTAGAAAAATTTTCTGGTATGTATTCTTTGAGTCATCCTTTTCCAATAAATTCTGATATAACTATTTTATATTATATAAATTAGTGGAAAAATTCGTTGTGAATAATCTGAAATTTAAAATTTATGCTGTTCGCATGAAACATGAGATTGTTTCGATACATTTTTTCATTGTAATTTGTTTTTCATCAATTAGATAGATTTTTTACCCTTTATTATAGCCGATTCTGCTGCCAATTTGTTGTTTACATATTAGTTTAAACTTTTGCTAAGTGAAAAAAAGCTGTACTGTTTTGAAACGAAATTTTAAAACCTGCTATAGAAGAAAGGCTGGTAGAATTAATCAATAAACCAATTCTTCGAAGTAAAATTCTTACTCTCTTGCTTTCTAAAAGACCGATCATTCTTATTTTAAAATTTTTATATATTATGCATTGAAAAGAAAATATATATGCATTGAATTATTTTTCGGAGTGCTAAGGCTTAAATTGAAGAAATGCAATGTATTATTAAAGTTCGTAGGACTTCACAATGTTCTCCGATAAATGTTGATGATTTTTTTTTTCAAAATATTTTTGATACGTGGAAAAAATTTAAAAGAAATTATTAAATTTAACTATATATAAATAATAACTGGTGGCTGTAGAACTTGTTAGTAGATACTTCAAAATTCAAGTAATTAGTTGCACTAGAAATACTTGGTTGCAGCCTATTAATATGCTTCCGAGTTTGCCGTCAATATAGTAATCCAAAACAGAAAGCGCAATAATTTTCCTAGTAACCTTAATATTGACTTTTTTTCGCTTGTTGAGTTGTACATTCCACTTCAGCAATTTTATAAGAAATGTAAATTAAAAAGTATAGACAAATAAACATTCATTAAAGAATTTAATTAAATTTTGTTTCATAATTAAAAGTATCATTAATGCTAAAAGATTATTCACTATTATTTTTAAAGCTAACTGCGAATAGATAAAGTTTACTGAATTACTTTAGGTTCATTAAAATTCTTTTATGAAATTTGTCAAAATAGAAAATAAAAGCTAAAAACTTCTCTTTTTTTTAATAAATCAATTGTTTTTATTTCAAAGTTTTTTATTTTAATTTTATTTCACCATTCTGGCGGAATGCTCTGCAATTCATTATTTTGCACTGGTTTTCCATAATTATTCAAAAAATCTGTTAGTATTCAATAATCCGAAGTCGTATGATTGAGATAATCAGAAATATTATGATCCTAAATGTTATGAGATACGCTGTATTTGAGAAGTCGATATATGTATTTCGAAATATATATGAGAACGAAAGAATGATCCTTTGATTTATCCTTTGTTATTCTCCGAAAGATTTATCCTTTGTTATTCTCCGAATTCTTAAGTTTAATGAGCTAGTGATGCTAACACACGCTTCCGCTGTTAACAAAGTCGTTGGATGTTTTTTTTTAAAAAAATTTAAGTTAAGAAAATTATCACGGTGCCCTTCAGATGCTCAAGGCATCGTGTATTCGAATTTTATTTTAAGTTTCTTGTCCGCAGCCGATTTTCATAAGTTTATTTTAAATTCAAAATAGATTCTTGGATTACGATTCATAAAGGTTATAAAAATTGTTAGTAGATAGAACAATCGGTAGAAGATACTCAGTATCATGTTATTTTAATCAATGGCAACTCTCACCCGTCAACGGCAAATTCCACAAAATTTAGTTGCAGTTTTGCTAAGAGTTATTTGACCATTACCCACAGTCATGATCTTTTTCCCCGTGATATCCAACTAAGAAACAAATTTTTGTCCTTTCATTACTTTCCAACAGTTGTAGACCTGCAGACAATATGAAAAGCAAGCTCCATTCCCATGATTATATGACATTGGACCACAAAAACTTGCCTCGCAGAATGACAAGTGTTGCAATTTCAATGATTATTACATTGAGAAATAGTTGATGTATTGTTGTATCTTTTGTAACAAATCTTTCTAGGTGATTGTTTCCTCCATTTTTACAGAAAGTTTACAATTTATTTTCTGAATGATCATCGTATTGTCAATTAAAATTGTCACTAATTATAAGTATGCTTTTTGCTGTATAATATATACGATAAAATGACAATAATTTTCTTTATTACAGTATTTACAAGTTTATTTACAGGGGATTACTGAAGTGGTATAGAACAATACAGTTTTTAAAATCATGCAGATCATTCAATTTTGCACAGCAGGAATACTGAAAAACGTACTATTCTTTCAAACTTCAGGGCAGTTCCAATGGTTATTCCTCTTTAAATTTCGCTCATATCATCGAGTTTGTATTTTTCATCCTATATCCATTCTTACTGCAACTGGATAACATTTTTCAACTGTATTTTTGAATAAAGGAGGTATGAAATCTACGGATCATTTCAGTCATTTTCAGTATTTTCTCCTTGGAAGGTAAAATTGTGAACCTGAAAAATAATTTTCATACATAATCTTAGTAAAAATAAATGTCATTGTAGCGATATATGTATATTCCAAATTTCTTTTAAAACAATGGAGGTGATGTCAGTTAACTTTACACACTTATAATTTAAGACAAGATAAAGAAAATCTGTCAACTTTTCAAAGTACAAAAATTAATTATTAATCAAATAAATTAGAAATTAACTAAAATTCACCTAGTTCCCCTTAACTCTGCAGCAAATTATTGATACCGAAATTATTTACGTGAAATTTTTCTTTCCATTTTTATTAATTTTTCAAAATTTCTTAAACAAATGGTGGTAGATAATTTTTAAGTAGATATATAGATATTTTAGATATTTCATTATTGTTATAGATATTTCATTACTTGTACTATTCTATATTCATATCTATTTTGGTCTATTCTCTATTTATATTTTGATTTTACTTTTAAATATATCAGGCAACGTTTGTTTTTTTTATTCTTTCAGAATTCTAATTCCTTGAAAATAATTTTTTTGCGTTTATTATAATATTTTATAGAAAATACGTTTTTGCATTAAAAAATATTTCTTTACAAATTTATTAGCACCACAAACTTGGATACGAAAATCTTTTGAAACGGTGGTTAGCTCTCGGCCCTCTGATGGATACTGAAATGATGTGGAATGACTACCCCCGCCCTACCGATAATGGGACGTGCCTCCAACCGGAGGGGTTGTACCATGCCCGGAGACCGGTGGTAGCCCTTAGGACTTAATTTTAATTTCCACCAATGAAATCGCAGAAAAGCAGTCATTTAGATATATTATCGATGCACCCGTTAACATTGGCTTACTTCTTCACAAATGATGCGTAATTAATCCTTTGACTATAGGTTTTAACTACAAGTGAGGCACTGTGTTCCGTTTGAATTCAAAGTGTAAAATATAGAATTCTCAAATGTAGAAGCACCAGTAAGTCTTAAATGAAACTACTTTATAATAGTTATTCAAACCATAGGGTTTTTTTTTATAAGTAAAAAATGTGAAGATTTTATTCTAAGCAATGCTGAGTATATTAGTTGGTAAATACTTTAATGAAAATATGTTTTGATACTGATTGTAAATCTGATTAACTGAAGAATTTTCAAAATTTAATTACTTTGTATTTTTTTAAACCAATATTATGTTTCTATGTATTATTAGCTGATATACCGGCTATACCCGACTGAGTATAACTGAATGTGTACATTTTTAATGCACATAATCTTTGAACTTTTTATTAAAATGAGACAGTCGACTCAAATTTAAAAAACTATGATTACAATAAGAAATTGTTTTATTTGACCGGGTTCTTCTACCGCACCATATATATTGTTTTTTCACTTCCCGGACTAAACCATCGCCCACTTAAAGCAACCTATCATTTTTCTCCAGACTTCGTGATTGTGACACTTTATTAATAGTAATTTAAAATATTCATAGCGATTCAAAAAACTGGGGCAACAACTAATTCAGTCAGTGGTAATTCCTTGTAAATATGAGACACAAGTGATTTCAAGTACTCTTAGTCTTTTAATGAGCCCGAAAATGTAGTGATTACGGAAAAAATATTAGCTTCTCTACATATAGAGTCGAGGTAAAACTAGAGTTAATATCAGCTACTTCTCCAATACCAACAACAAAACATGAATCTTCCACATCTTCTCTACAATAAGTTTGCCACTAATCAATAAGAACGGGTCCTAAGACTTTGCATTTTTTTTTAATTAAGCGTATCGAATTTGAGAGTATTAAATGAGAATCAAGCATGAAAAATGGCACTAAAATGCACTTCTATGCTAAGAACTGCCATCAAAATATATGCAACTGCGCTACGTATTGAGATCCTTTAGTGTGGTCGTATGATTCGTAATGAAAGAGACTTTAGAATAGTTAGGCATTTGGTTCCAATTTTAATAATTATCACGAATGGTAAAATGGCAAATGTGACTGCAGTCAAGTCAGTAAAGTGCAATTTTAAGATTTTTGCTCAACGTTTCAACTGCCTGACAAAACGTTCTGTATACAAGCTACGCTAGGAACATAATAAACGATATTGACTTTGCTAACGTCTCATAAGATGTCCCGCATATGAATCATCAGAACTTAAAAGCAATAATTGAATATAATAAGTACAAAAAATATTTGAATAAGTTCAGTTACCTTAAATGATAAGTGCCAGGTAGTTGGCCATAGAGAGTACCAGGTTGAGAACAAATGCCAGTCTCTTCGAGGAGATTTAATGCGTAAAAAGTATCTGGACTCACTCCTTTCGTCTGTAAAATAATTAAAATAATATCATAATATATTGAAAAGATTAATCTAAAGCGTGCTTTAAATGTGGATTTAAAAAAATATTTATTACTTTGTTCAATGAATAGTTTAAATTGGGAATAAATTTTAAAAATATATATAATTTTTGAAGAATTTCTTTACGTTCCCAATACAAACATGACACATAATTTTTTTATTAAAAAAAAATAACTCCACATGTATTATTTGTGTGATCAGAAATTTTATAACTATGTTCCATGCGTAAGATATATATATATATATATGCTACCATTTTGATTTTTTTTTAACATCGGTAGAGTTCCAATACGAAAACTGCCCGAATCCTGCGAGAGTTAGCTTCTCATTTACGTCAATCTGTACAAAAGCTCAGTCCAAAATTGTGCAGATCCTTCAAAATTAAGAACAGATTTACATAATCTGTACCATAGATCGTCCATAAAACTATATAGGTTCTTTGGAATTTAGAACTTTTTATCTATACACATCTATAGAATAGTTAAACAGCCAAAATATACAGAACTTCAGACAATAAGATATTCTCCTTGTATGTTCCTCAAAATACTAGCAATGAGTTGGATTAGTTTGGAACTCATCCAATTTTACTGGAAATAGTGGCATTATAGAAATATTCCTCCAATAGAGCCCAAAACGAAGAAATCTGAGGATTACTATGCTACCTTAAAAAAGCCTAAACGAATTCAGTACATTTAGAAACAAAAATCTTCTATTTTTAATTTTATTGCTTAGCTCAAGAATGTATGTATTTTGATAAGTCAGTTAATGCAATCGGATGAAAGTATGGAAATAATAATTCAGCCTTTGCTTCTTCTTTCGTGGATTAACATTAATAGCTGTAATCCATATTTTTATAGTTATATCTTTTCAAATTCGTACATTATTTTGGAGTCACCTAGCATATAAATTATTTTTAAATACAACAGAGTGATATTCGGTCTTATATTAACGTTCACTATATAGCATTCTTATAAATTATCTCGAATGAATTCCCTGAAGTTTTATTCACCGAATTCGTTACAGGTTATTTCTTAAAACTGGAATGTTGTACTTTAATTTTTTTTAGATATAGCGAAATTTTATTTTCTACATGCATTTTAAAAATTCAATATTCACCTTCTTTAAATAGCGATAAAGTATTCTAATACTCGAACGAATTAATTTCTTATTTGGGCGTGAATGTGTGCGTAAAAGGAAATCGTTTCCAATAATCTGAAAATCAATCTATTCAAATAAAGATATCTTACCTTAGCTTCATCAATCGCCTTCTGCGGTAGGTAGATTTTGGGGAAAACGAAAGTTGCCGCAGTTTGCGGGTTGCAGTCGAAACCACTGATTTCGTTCAAGCTATTGATCAAGATGATTGCCTTCTCGTTCAAGGACTGCATGATATCTGACCATTCCTAAGAAGAGATTTTTTAAAAAGTCATTTTTATCTATTGCTATTTTTAATGATTATCCATTGTTAACACTTAAACGAATATAACACATGAATTTAATTTCTCGTATACTCACTAATAAATGCACTTATGTATTATTAACTATCAACGGCGAACAAAAGTAACGAAAGAGCACATTAGTATGCGTTCTTTCATGGTTTCACAATCTTGACTGAACTCTGGAATGTAGATATTACACAAGTACCAGAACGCCGATTGGGTATTTTGGACTTTTTTCTGCGACGGGTTTAAACTCCAATTAATGATTTTAATTCAAAAAAGGAGATCGCTTTAATCAATCGCGGTGTGTGTTAGAATACACCAATATTTTTAATTCTAAGCTTAAAAATTGAAATCAAAAGAAATTAATTTTTACTCGAGAGTCCTTTAATAGAATACAAAATATTCGGTATTAAAAAAATAAGAGTGTGTAACGTAAGAACAGGAAAATGCAACTGAACATTTTCCTGCTCTTTATTTTTTCAGTATAAAGGGTTTCTACCCCATTTCTTACTGAAACACGTTATCACGAACTAATTAAATTTACATCATAAAGCAATATATAGTTATAAATATTTAATATTGTTTCTTTGAGCCGAATTGTAAATGTTTTACAGACATTTTTTAATGAATGCCAGATCAATAACCTCTGACCTTGACAACAGAAATAAAAGGCCAGAAATATATTAATCCTGACGGCATCTGTGTTAGTAGCTGAGATTCAGAGATTCTTCTTGAAAATTTTACAAAATGTTACGGAATTTATATAGGCAGGAACACTCACACGAACCGTGATTCTTTTTTGGAGATGTAGATTATAGAGAAACGTAGAAGATCTTTAAATGCACTTTGTGCGTTAGTTTTTGCTTTATTTAATAGCGATTATCTGGTTTTTTCTGTATATATTATTATTACCTGTAAGGGCTATCATTTCCCTTACAGATCTGTTTTGCTATCTATATTTCATGTTTTCTTGTGGTATAAAGAACCGTTATCAGTTATCAAATTTCTTCGATTTCTTAAACTGAATTTATTTTCATTGCAATACGCAAACATTGAATAATGATTATCATATTAACTTAAAAAATATTTTAATAAGTTTAAAATAAACTTTTAGTCGATTTAGTGCCAATAATGCTTGTTAACAGTTCCAACATAAGAATCGAATAGTATCAAATATTATATTTTTGTAATTGCAAAATTTTATACCCGCACCTATTTGTAATTGGGTATCATAGTTTAAATCTGTAATAAATTGATGTTGCAATATTACAAGTTAAAAAAAAACAAGAAAGTTTTACGAAATAAAGTTTTAAAAATAGTAAACTAAAATTTCATAGATTCTCTAGAATTTTTTTGAATTTTCACGTTTCTAAATACTTTTAAATTCCTTTTACTAAAACATTTTTTACCTGTATAAAATTTTGATAAGATGGCTCTGTTGGTAATGGAGGACAAATCATGCAATCCAGTGCAATCTGTAAAATTACAAATTGAAATGCATTAATTATTTTTGAAATTTGTTCACATTTTTATTTTATTCAAATATGAAAGGACGAAATATTGCAGGAGAATAATAAAACACATATTTCAAAATATTAAAACTTACAAACTTTTGTAGTAAATGGAAATTGAATAATATTTACTAAGTACACTTTACTAAGTAGGTAATTGAATAAATTATAAATAATGGTGATTGAAAAAAAATCTTGCTTCTTGTAAATATTACAATGTCTTTAATTTTTTTACCTTACAATATCTTCAATTTTTATCTTTCACTCTTTAAGACATGCAATGAAAGCATATGTAAAGACAGAATTCGTTGTAATCGCACCATACGGCTAAGATTTATTCTCTGAGTGATGAATATCTCGTTCTTTATAAACGCATGAGGATCTTTCGCATATTCAACTTTACTTTCCAAAAGGATTTAATTTTTATTAGGTTGTTATAGAAGAAATGTATGTGCAAAAATATCTAAAACAGTTTACTTATATGAAATATTTAAAACTAATCGCCTTTCGAAATCTAGTTGATTCGTCGGGGATACTGGTTATATTTAATTTCAATTATATTGTTTAGATAAAAACTCCATGTCAATGATTTCTATAAATTGTTAGATACTAAAGACATGCTATTTTAAAAATCGTTCATCTGCTCTGTTCATTTTGTATGCATGGACCTTTTACATAAAGATCAATACCGTGATATCATAGAGCTTTGAATACATAAATGTGCGGTTATCTTTCAAATTTTGAGTATTGTTATTCCGTTTTTTATTCGTCTTGTAAGTAAACTACACAAATTTAAACTAAATCTTTCTTCTTCAGTTTTCAACATTGAATAAAATAATGTAATTATATTTTTGATAAAAAAAATGAAAATATTTTGAATTTCAGTGTAAAAATGTAGTACATTTTTAAAAATTAAATTTTTTAAAATGCCAAAATTCAAGAAAAAATTTTCACGATTATCATAGTAGTATCATTAAAAAAAATTTTTTTTTAATTTTTAAACGGCTTAAAAAATTTTTTAATGTAATATTTTTAAAAGCTATCCCAAAAAATTATAAAATTCAGATAAGTTTTAATTGATTTGAATTTTTATTAAAATTTCATAAAATATATCGCTTTACAATGAACATTGCACAATGCATAAATACACATATATACACGTGAGTGTGCGTGCGTGCTCACATACACACACTTATTCAACTTTATTTTTAGAAGAGATTTTGATAGCAGTAATTTGTAGAATACATAACATAAATTGCTGAATGCCTGTATATCACTCTTGGGAATTGCGAATGGCAAATGCTTATTTTAATGTTCTTAATTTCGAAAAAAAAGTCATTGATATTATAATTTTCAGTTTCTAGAAATTATTCAGATATTTTTCACTTTCTAGAAATTTTTTATTCCTTGAAATTCAACATTTCCTTGTTCTCCATATTCCATCTAATAATTAGTAATAAGATTTTCATCTGTTGTTAAAAGTGGAAGAAAATTTTTATTATTTGCGTGGCTTACAAGAGGAATAAAAAGGTTAAATAATATTACTAAATTCAGAAGACAGATGAACCGAGAACCATTTATATTTATCATACCCCTATGATATCACAAGTTGGTCTCCATTAGAATGCGGCGCAGTATAGCGAAGTATTGTTCTTGAGCCAACAAACCACACAAAACGAAACCGTTAGAAAGGTTTGTGCTTTCTTGAGGTTTGAACTCGTGACCGTTGCGTCCGTAGACGCGTTACATAACACCTAAACAAAAGTGTACACACCGGTATGGAAGTTATGTGGCTTATGAACTTACCATCACAGGTTCATGTACATAAAGAATGATATATATATATATATATATATGCACGCGCGCGTGTGTGTAAGGTAACTAAAATAGCGCGGCTCTAATTTCTAATAAATTGGCCTAATTATGAATTTAAAGTTGCATCTTCATTAAAATAGTATATCTATACTTATAATAAAACTCAATGTGTGTGTGTGTGTGTGTGCGTGTGTGTGTTGGCGCTCTACAGGCCAGACCGTTGGACCTACAGCTACCAAATTTGGTACATGTATACCTTGGAGGTCCGGAATGTGCACCTCGGAGCCCTTTTTTCGAATTTTTAATTAGAATTTGAATTAATTAAAATTTAAGCGAAATTTCGACGTTTTTCCACTATAACTTCCGAAAATATGATCGCACAAACATGATTTTTACATCAAATTAAAGATTAAAAAATTAGCCTTCTAATGGTATCAATGGTTTGATGTATATCTTAAGCTTCTATTTTTAACGAATTTTTAAAGAAATATTTTAACCATGTTTTTTTTATCACGTGACTGAATAAAATAAAAGAAATCAATGACGGAAGTTCAAAAAAAAAAAACAATTCGCAAATCAAATCTAAAGAAACGCAACTTTTAGCACGTGACTGGATAAAATAAAAGAAACATAAAATGTGATATTTTCTATAAAAATAAAAGCAAGGCAAAGGATTCTATAATCGTTTGCAATAACTATATCATTAACTCAATAAATCTTCTTTATTTACGGTAAACCTGATTGAATTTAGACAGGATATGCATTGAAATCCCGACTTAATGGCATATTTATGTAATCGTTTGCAATATCTGTATCATGAATTCAATACTTTTTTTCCCTTTCTCGCTGTCTTTAAAAAAACATATTTAATATTTTGGCAACATCACCGAAAAACACATTTTTAATATTTTGGAAGCATAACCGATAGTTAAAACTGACTGATTTATAAAATTAAAGAATATTATTTGGAAAAGGTGTACTTTTAGAACTTTCCATCCATCATCTTAAAGAAAATATTAATTTAAGGTCAATCAATGCCCGCAATTACTTCAAGGCTAATGAATATGTGATTTAATTGAAAATTTTAGAACGCTTTACTCATGGCGAACCAGCTGGTCGCCAAAGGCGGCTAGTAATTAATATTCCCAACGAACCAATTGGTCACCAAAGGTGGTTAGTAATTTAATAATTTATCCTCATTAAAAACAATCACATACCTGGCCTAGAACTGTGGAACACATTTTAATGCAAATTGATTTTTTGTAAACTTTGATGACGTCTTCTCCTAAATTTACCATTTCGTAACAACCACACCGAAGGCCACATCTGTAAAGAAGTAGAGGGTATTAAGAATAAAAGTAAACAGTTAAGTCATTTTAAAAAGAATGCAGTGGCTTGCAATTAAAGTAAAACAGTGACGTATACGAGTAATGCTTCTGAAACCAATTCTTGAAATAAGAAAAAAAAATTCCGGTTATTTATTTATTATTCATATATGAGTAGTTTTATTATGTAAAATATTATTACTATAAAAATGATTAAAAAGAAATTGCTGGTTCACTCAGATTGAGGATAAAAGTTACATGTTTCCATACTTTGACTTATATCAAACTCGAAGTGGTACTGAATTGACTTTTTATATTTCGAACTTATCAAGACTTAAGCGTAAGGAGAACTAACTATACGAAAAGAATTACAGAAGAGCCGATTATTTATTTTTTTAAAGGAATTGTACCGAAGCAGCCCCTCGGGCCTAAATAATTTGTCAATAGCTGAAATTCAACTAAGAGTAGACCACCGCTTAAACTAGGACAATCACTGGGTGATGTTAGAAATCATGAGATCCTGAAAAATTGTAACTATCATTCGTTTGGGGTTAAGGGCAAATTTATGAATAGGCATTTCAGGGTATCGATATAAGATTACATAATAATTAATTGCTGTTCTTTCTCTTTCTGTGAATGCACATTCCTTGGTGTCAGATAGTCAGTTGTTAGTGAAATTCTTTCGGACCATATGATTCTATGGGGTCATGGGGTAAATGCAGTATGACAAAGTAAAGACATTTCTAACGACAGTAGAATGCCATTTACATTAATAATTGACATCATTTATTATTGATAAGCAAAAGAAACCTATTCCTCAAACGCAAATTGTGAATAGTATTGAAAACTAATCTAAAGGATGATTACTCTAAGTCTTGAGCAGCTCTGAGGAGATCAAAGCTGCATAAGGAGGTTTTTTTTTTTTTTGCCCTCCTTTCGAAGAAATTTACTTTATACTTTCATTTAATTTATAAGACTCATGTGCTTGAACTTGTTCAAATTATAAGTATGGTTCAATTTCCAGAACCTTACTCTTAGAAATTTTATGTCATGTTTTCAAATTGGTTTCCAGATCAGAGCACAAATTTTGTATTGCTACTGATTAATAGAATCACAAATGGACAGTCTCGAAAAAAACTTTTATCCTTCATAATCGAGTGTTTGAAATGTCTTAAAAGATTTTGTTTCTTGCGCAATTTCATTTTAACATAAAATTTATAATGCGCAAAGTTATTAGAAATACTTTTTTTTAAATGACTTTATCTAATAATCACTGAATAACAAAAGAAAAGAACAAATAGCAAAAACTATCTATGAATCGTTGTTTTCCAAGTAACAAATATTTAGTTCTCAAAACATTAGGTACATGAATATTCTTCACACGGAGATAGAATTAATAAAAAAGATCTTAAAAGCCTAGGCAGGAGAGAGGACACTAAAATTTGTATTGTTTTTAAGTTTCTTACAAAGCTCAATCCGACCATAAGCAAATACCCTTTTGGTTTTAGCAAATAATACCATGCTAGATATTTATAGACAATCAGCAAAATTATCATTTTTAAGATTCAGAAAATCAAAAGCGTTACTTACTAAAATTTACTTTTTAATTAGATTTACAAGGATGCGATAGTCTGGCACACATTAAGGCACAGCTTTCGATGTCTAGGGGGAAAAGGGAAAAGTGCAAGAAATTTCAATTGTTAATAAACCCCTCTTAGAGTTCAAGAGGCTAATATGCAGCATTCACAATGTCTTCATTAAGAAAACATATTTAGACATTCAACATGAGGTACAATTTATCTTCTTTTTGAGTCGAAAGGATTGAAAAGGGGTTTCTCTCTAAAATTTGTTTTCTAATTAGAATAATGGGAATGTAATGTAATGGAACAGTTTCCAAAAATATCATTGTTTCTAAATAAACAAGAATAGATCAACATTTGTTAACATACAAAACACCTTCGATGAACATCCTGTCGATACTGTTACATTCAGTGGTGGCAGGGTGTCGATTGTACACAAGAAGCCCTGATTGAACAGCAAGTACATCAAGATTTTTAATACAAAACAGGTTTAATATCCCATATAAATTTCATTTGTCTCTAAAACAACTCTTAGAAGCAAATTAACTCATGAGTGGTATCCACAGAGTTATTACCCAACAGCAAGCACATCTTTTAACACTAAAAAAGGGTTATCATATAAATATCCTTTACATAAACGCAAAGAATTCAATCCTCACCTGTGGCATTTATATAGTTCCATCGAATAGTTCGAGAGCATCAAAATCTTTAACATAAAACAGGATTTCTATTTAGAGTACTAATGGCAGGTGTTTTTTTTTTAAATATGGAATTTGGATTATGAGATAAATATGGATAATAAGAGTGTGGAATCATGACAATTCGGTAACCGAGCTTCATACATGATAAGTCCGCTGTGGCCAAACTCATGCAAATATACTGGAAAGCATGCACCATTTCACTCTTTGTTTTTATTATCACTCAAGGTTGTATCAAAATTACTAGGTTCAATCCAAAGCAGTTTATGAACATCTTCAGGGTGGTTAGTTTAATAAATTAAATTGAAAATCTAAGTCTCAAGGCATTTTTAGAATATATGGAGTCTTAACAGATTGCAAATAACATGCATACAACTGATTTTGTAATAACGATCAAGAAAATGTCATGCTTACTCTCCCAAAATTCCGGCTGAGCCAGACATGAAGCTGACGAGCTCCAGGGCATCATATGGAGGTCCCATCTGCATCATGGTCTTCTTGAAAGACTGAAAATAACAACCCTGGGCAAAGGCATTAAACTGATACGCCTGTAAATCAACAATAATTTATTAAATCAAAGAACATAATGGTAAAAAATGCCATCAATAAATACATAACACATCCATCTCCAAATAATTTACCATTAATTCAACATGAAATCAATCGTTTAAGGAAATGAAGGAATATTACCGATTTTGGTTGAATTTATACTTCAAATCATGGAAAATGTCCTGAAAATGAACTACGTAATTTGGCGAAACAACATTCTGTAGAATCCAGAAATATTAATAAATATTATCAGGTCGAGTTCCATGAATTGGATTTATATATTTATTTAACCTTGTGTTCCAATACAATAATTGACATTCTAATATTGCAACTTACTATTCAGTTTTTCATAGTTTTTATTCCGGAAAAATTCTTTTGGTGCATTACCACATAACGTGTTAATTATCGAATAATGCCGAAGAAGCATTGTTGGGAAATACTAAGGAACCTCTACGTACCGCTCACCTCATCAGCCAAGAGTACCAGTTTCCTCCTAGCTGCAAAAAGCACTATGTCCTCCATGTTTGAACGAGATAGAACGGAGCCTGTAAAGACAATTTCATTAATTAATTAATGTGTTTTTAGCAAAATGATTAATCTTACATCGAAGTATTTTTACATATAAGACATCTAAAATTAGGCCAAATTTATTAAACACCGTTTGACATCAGCTCGCACGTTTGAATTGTTTATAGACTTGGCTCTGCAAGAAAATCTGAGAGAACGCTGCTTTTTAAAAATTGAATACTACGCTAGTGTGTAAAACTTAAGCAAAAATGTAAATTTTAATCAGGTAGCTATGAAATTACGGATAAGGGGATGTTAAGATCAGTACAATTAACACGCAATTCATTAAAAAGATGATGCGTATACAAATATCAGGAACAAAACATCATAGGTAACGTGAGTGTACGCAAAAAGCATACAGTTGGCACACGCAACTCAAGACTACAAGGAACAGAAGAACAGAGGTGCAATTAAAGACATTCGATGCAAGCGAATTCTATCATGAAATAGGGTTAGAAGAAATCACCTGGCCGTCTTGACGCATGGAAGAAGAATCGAACAGTTAGAGAAGGATTGCTATTAAATTAGTATAGCTGAAGAATTTGGAATCAGCAAGCAAGCTTGAAAACCTTCCAAACCATAAATACAGTTATTAAAAAGCCCTAGGAAAGTCCCCCTTAATGGTGGCTACCAGAAGAAAACAACTGCATTGGATGATCGATATATCCTGTAGTTGAAAAGAGTCCGATATCAGTCAACAAGTGTCACTGCTCAGCAACTGTGTACAACAACAGGGCAAAAAGTGTCGCGGTTTGCCGAAGCCAGATGCCTTCCCAAAGGTGGTCTATTTACCCTCCTTCCTGAACGCTGCATCCCTTGAAAGTTGGCCAACGGTAGCATCATTTAGAGTAACGTAAGGAAGACAAAAGCTGCACATATCATCAATGCAGTCATGTCCTCTTTACGAATAAGAGTTGTTTCAGTACCACAAGTGATTCTCATCACCAGTTGATTTAGAGAGAGATCGGGGCACAGTTTCCTCCGAGTAACATCGCCGAAAGAGACCGCAATTGTGATCCTGTAGTTGTCGTCGGAGAATCATTATATTGAACGGGTGGACTGCGAACTTCCGTTGGTTGGCTGGCTGGCTGGCCGGACGGTCGGTCGGTCGGTTGGACGGATGGACAGACGGCGTTTTCGATGCTCTTTTGAGATATTAACAATGTTCATTTTCATTAATGTGAACTTGGTACTACTCGATTTCAGTATTTGTTTAAATGTCAAGGTCGCAGCCTTTTCCCCCTCAACCTTAGTGTAAAAAAAGGGGTTATGTGAAAAATTTGAAATTTTATCTTAAGATTATTGCAAGATTTGAGCTAGAGGGGGAGAGACCTCACTATAATGTACTTTAAAGAGGTCTTCTTTTGATTAAAAAAAAAATCTTAAGTATTGTGATTTGCTTATAGACTTTGGTATTTTCTCATGTGTTTTTCTTTTTTCTTTCAGTGATCTAATGGAAAACTCTCATTTTTGGGGATAAAGGATTCTATGTTACACAGCTGATTCCACAAAAGATAAACGTGCATTAGAGCCTGGTGAATATTTCATCAGGTATTAACCTTTTCTTCTGCGTTTCTTAGTTTCAAAATTACAAGGTTCGTCCCAATTTAAAATCTATTAATTCAAAATGGGGCACTGATGTTTCATAATAAAACAAGTTTTTTTGTAGCTGTAGTTGCTTTGTTTTAAATCTCGATATTTCATCTACGGTTTTAACACTGCTTTTTTTTATTAAATGGTATTTAATAAAATTTCCGTAATGTAATTTAATAAATTTTGCATAATGACATTGAATTTCTTTTATTAAATGGCATTCAATAATTTTTACATAATTGCATTTAATAAATTTTGTGTAATAGAATTTAATAAAATTTGCATAATGGCGTTGAATTGATTTTATCAAATAGCATTAAATAATTTTAGCAAAACGGTATTTAATTTTTTTATTAACTGGCATTTTAATAATTGAATTATTTATAACATTTCATAATTTTCAATTTTCCATTCAAACCATATTTTTAGAACGTCGTGTTAAAATTCAGCTCTAGCTTTTGCAAAGCTCACTGCCAACCAATAAATCTATGTCGTTAAGTTTTTCATTCATATCATATCCATCATATCAACGAATATATCTCTAAACATTGATGAAAACAGCTGAGGCTTAGTGGTAAAAATTTGAACTCTGTGGATTTCAAATTCGAGGCTTAATTCCACCGAAGAACCATTCTGTAAGCGGGTATGGCGCACACTAAATCCGTCGGGGCCAAACATCCTCCCGCTAAGTGTGGAGTGGAAACTTAGAGAAGAAATGTGCCAGCTGTCGTGTCGTCCTCGTTATCTGCTTGCGGTTCAAAATTACGAAAGTCATCCTAAAATAGCCTTAAAGTTGTCTTAAGAAATGGGACGTTAATATAATTAAATTCAACTGATTATTGATGATGTTATATTTCTAAACAGTTTTTTTTAAATATACAATAAGAAAGGCAATAACTTTATTAAATTTTTCTAATTAAATTTACTTGACTTTAAAATAAAAATTTATAAATGAATATTAATTTTTGAAAAAACAAAACAAAAAAATTTGCGTTGAAATTCAATCTCTACTATTTATTAAAAAAAGTACAAGAAAACTTTATTTGTTTAAACAAAATGAACATAACTATACATAATCCAGGATTCATCTTGAGGTTCTGATGAGATGATAGCTGTCCTTCGACATCAGATTGACAAGTGCACTTGCAGGGGGGAGGAGAGCAAAAACAAAGAGAAGATTTCGAAGAAATAAAGAATTAAAATAAATTCGAATATTCTGGAGATTTCCCACCTATTTCTCATCATCAATACATTTTTAATCACACAACTGGATTTGACAAACTTTCGATTTATGTCTATCACCTAGCTCAGACAAATAGACACGACTGATATGCATTTCTCATCATGCACCAAATCTTTAGATCCTGACTATATTATCCTTTAATGGATTTTGCGTTCAATATTGTATTCATTAACTGCATTCATTTTATAATATAAATTTGAATCAATCTAAAAAAGCACTGCGGAAGTAAAAATTTGTATCGCATTTTATAAAGCAATAACTAATTTTAAAAAATATATAGAGTTAGAATTTTTATTAAGTTTTTAATCAACATTCATGTTCAAAATATGTATTTTAGAAGAGTTACTCTCAAGTACTTTTAACAGAATAAATTTTCAACTTACCTGTGGGATTGCCTGGATTAATGACCAGTATAGCTTTCGGAATACAAAATCTGCTTTCTGTTTCAAATGCTGCCGCTAGTTCTTTGGTATTTATTGACCAGTTATCATCTTCCTCCAAATAATAATTTATCTGAAAGATATGGGTATGATACAAAAGTTTAATTGACGAAAATTAATGAAATATTTTCACAAATTTAATTAATTTTTTCTGCATATCATGATTTATTTTTTCATTTAGTTATATGCTGGCATAGTTAATATGGACATTTATAGTTTGAAATCTTTTAAGGAGGTCTTTTTTTTTAAGGATAAGGTTTTCCCTTGATTTGTCTATGCTCATAATTGTTTGCGCGTATATTTTCTTTAGTAATTGGTGACGATAAAAATTAATTTGGTATTAATTTTATAAACTGCTTAATTCTGCAGAAGCGTAGAAATTTGGCTCTGAATCAAACGTTTCACATGGTGAGGCTGCTGCATTTGGCAAATCGTTGTTTGATCTATTATATTTTAATTTCTTACCCATCAACAGAAAAATGTCACGTTTGACGGCTTTTATTAAGTTTTACATACATTAATTAACCCTTTATTGACTGACGGTACTTAAAAGTACCATTCAAATCTAGCTTATATCTTTACTCTATGACTAATTTTGCTTATTGTATTCTAAAGAACACGGAGAACGTAACCCAAATAACATGAGGTGAATATAAGCTAAAAGTAAGAATTAAAAATATTTAATTAATAATTAAACTAATTAAGATATTTCTGTTAATTACATTATTTTTCTTGGGGTTCCCTGGGATGATTCTGCAAGGAAAATAAACGACTGGTGCGAAAATAAAGTTGAAAAATAGACGGCAACATAATTCAGTAAATAAAGAGTTAAATTGATATAGGAATATTATGGCAATCATTGGTATTCAGGATATTTTGAAAAATAATTTTCAAAATATCCTGAAGGTAGAGGTATATTCTTTATAACTCTGATTAAAATTTTCATCATTTGCAATAACTAGTTAGAGTTAAATTAATGATAAGGTCTCAACGGGATGCAGAGGAATATTAGCCAAACGATTGCCATTTTGGATAGCGGCCAAAGAAATTTCGTTTGAGAAACGTTCACTTTTAATATGATAAGCTGACAACTGAAATTTTGGGAATTGTTATAGATAATTCACAAAATCGACGAGTTAAGATGTGAAAAAAAATTAATTCAATTATTGTTGTATTTATCTCGCTTGTAACTATACAATATTCATTTGTAGATTGTGATGGGGATCTTTTTACTTTGCTGTTCGTGCTATAATATCATCGGGATCTAATACTCCTATGACTTTTAGTTTTCTCTCTGTAAGGAGTACTTTGATAATAACTATTAGAATATAGAATTTTATAACAATAAACAATAATGTCAGTATATGATAGGATTTCGCATTATTGCATGTAGCTGAAATTTTAAAAAAATGCTGTTAGAAACCTAACTAGTTAAAAAAAATACTGCACATTTATGATGTGAATCAAGAACTTTTACCATCTTTACTTCTCTCAGAATTAAAATTATTGGCAAATATTTATTGATTAAAATTAAAATTTATCTGAAATATGAAGCAAATACGTATGATCTTACCTGAACGATACCGAGTTCATCTAAGAGTGCCGTGAAAGTTGGATCTCTGGGAACAGGTGCCAGAATTCCGATTGGAATTTGATTCTGAGGCAGATTCAGAACGTTCAGAATGCTCTGCATCAAATGAAGAACAATAAGTTGGGGTCAGAGAATCAATAGCTTGGAAAAACCGAAAAACATCAAATGAAAGCGAGGGAAAGAAAGAAGCTTTTACCCTTTACCCGCAAGGCCTCGATGGAACCGGAGGACAGATAGACATCTTCTTTTTCTGCAGGAAATCCATCTCTTTTCTCGATGTATTGTGCCACGTGAAGTCTGATTAAGTCTATGCCTTCACTATATGTATAAGAACCTAAAAAATAGAAAGGAATGAAAATAAAAATTAGTGTAATGGCTTGTAGAAACATCCCATCTCACAAAGACCTTCAAATTACAAAAGTACCACCTACAACATACTGCAATGATTTAGACTCAGATATCACTGTATACTCCAGTAACTGAAATCACTGCATTATTACGAATTTGAAAAATATTCGATTGAATTTAGCTAACTGAAGAGACAAACTATGATAAACATGTTTCTGTATAATGAAACTTATGATAAAGCATCCAAGACATTTAAAAAGCAATATTATGTTAAATGAATTTTTAAAAAAATTAGTCCGATTCGTCGGTGAGCCTGGTCAAGAAAGTTAAGATCTTTTCAAATTTTTAATAGCTTAATTTCATGCTCCAATCAATATTATTTAAAAAATGCTATTAAATCTTTTCCCAAATATTTACAGAATTATTTTTACTTTATTTCTTTTAATTATGCTTCTGATTAGTTTATTGTTGCACAATAACCTAAAAATAATAATTTAAACTTTCTGCCTGGACTTTTTATATACTTCTATTATGATTTGTATTTTCTTGTTCACAGAAAATGATAAGCATTTTTGAGCTCTTTCAACTGTATGTAGTGTTAAAATGAAGTCTCTTGAAATCGTCTGTATGTTTCAAAGAGAAAAACTTGAGAAATAACTGATGGTGGGTATATTTGTACCATTTTGTAGGGCATTAAATAGGGAACGTTTTGGTATATTGAAGTCATATCAGTATAAAAAAGAAGTTTTATAATTACGATTTTCATTATTTTTCTACTACGAATCACGTATGCATAAAACAGTAATATCTGTACTTTGCACTTATTTGCCCCTGTGTGAAAACATCAAACTGCACATGCGCAAATAGTAATAGTTGTGGTATGCATATACGAAGCATTTCTTTGTTTACGTTTGATTTTAAACAGCTATTCAAAATTCATTATGCCTTTAAAAAAAGAAATCTAATCTTGGCCGGAACACATTAAATACCGAATAGCTTCATTTCTTGAATGATAATGAAAATACAGAGATAAGAAACGTTTTGTGAGCGAATATCAGAGAAAGAATGTCTATATTTCGGGAAAGAGTCTTCTGTTGAGGGAAGTAACAGTCTCTTTTTTTAACCGCACTGCAATTTAATTATAGAGACAGAATGAATCAGGCTTAAGTTTTATTATTTAAGTTAAAAATTTTCCTTTTGGATGTTATGCCACGGGCAACACTGAACGGGTACAGCTAGTATGGTATAAAATTAAAAGTCGATTTAAGTTCTTGAGATCAAACCATACAACAAATGGGTACTTTTCCATTATACTGGTGCAAATCTCGCCAAGCAGACCTTTTGGCGACAGCACACAGTTGCCATTTTGGCGCAGGTGGCAAAACGGCCGCGACTTTCTTTAAAAATGTTGCGGTAAAAGGTTACCACCAGCGATATTCCGTTTGGCGTTAGTTGCATCATTATTGGCGATTTTTCATCTGCGCCGTTGTAATGGAAAAGTACCAACATATGCCATCTCTCTAGCTTTTAGCACTTATTGAGTTTATATATCTACATTTATATAAAAGGATTAATAAACAAATTTTCACTGAAAATTCTGTAAATAACATTAAAATAAATCTTTAATTACAGTATAAAAATCCATCTGTCCAATACCTCTCATTTATAACCTTCCCGTATCGAGTTATGGTATTCCCAGATATATAAATCGAAGGGCAGTATACAAAGAGACATAGCAGTCGACGAATAATAAATTGCCCCCTTTCAGAGCTAATACTTGGGGATTTCTTAAAATTTTGAATTTGCTGGTGCTAAAAATAATTTTCCTTTCCAATAAGAGAAATAAAAAATATAACAAAACCACTGGGATAAATATCAGGGTGTCTCAAAAGCTTCTTCTCTGAATGGCCTTGTCTGACTTAGCTTATTCAAACATGCTGGTTTATCTATTAGCCATCTATGTTTTTGGTTTTAGTCGTACCAGGGCGATTTGCAATATACTTCGTTTGCGCCACAGTCTCTTTTTAAGACTTTCATCCATAGTGTTAAACATGGGTAGTGAAAGGCAACATTTACGGTACAGAAACAGAATCACTGAGGACAGAAACTTTGTTGTAGTTGGAAAGACATTATTTCCAACGAGCTTCTTCCTCAAGATGAAACAGTATATTCTACGAAATACTGTCATCAATTGGATTGAATTTAAAAGTTGCTAAAGCAAAAGAACGGCCAGAATTAATGAATCGACGAAGCATCGTTTTTCATCATGACAAGCGAGACCTCCTATTGCATTAATCATAAAAGAGAAGCTCTAACGGTTTGATTGGAATGTTTTACTACATCCCGCATCTCACTAGATCTCAAACCATCTGACTATAACTTCTTTCTTCCCTTAAAAAATTTTCATCGCGATAAGCACTATTTATCGGCGAAATAAAAGCGCACCTCGATGATTATTTCTTGCCTAAAACACAACAATTTTGGCGTAGTGAGGCTTCCTGGGAGATGGAAAAAGGGTTCCTATATAAACAAAAAGAATAATATTTTACATAGTAAATATTGCGTATCCATTTTATCTTAGAAATAGGGAAGAAACTTATGAAACGCACTCTCTAGTCGTTGTGATAATTTTTGTAAATAAAAAAGTAAGTTGTTGTATACCTGCACTACGTCCTCCACATTCGTCAAGAATTTGATTGGCTCGTATTTTCACGTCACTGGGAATGGAAGGATCATTCAGCAATAAAGGATATGTGCATGTAGTAAGAACCTGTGAAAGCAAAGTACCAGAATAAATCAATGGGAATGTGCTCGTGTATTTCTATGGATATGGATATAAACATTTGTGAAGGAATGGATATGCATATTCTCACCTGTCTAATGAAAGTAATTGGTTTCTGTCCCATGGCTTGAATATCATTCATGTCTGCTCGAATGACTTCTGTAAATGGTTTCATGACGCCCTGGAAAAGATAAACCAATTTAATCTTTAAAAAAAAAAATTACACATCAATGTTACTATGAAGAAAAAAAATGGAATTAAGGTATTTTTTTCTAATCTATAGTATTTTAAATCTCAAAAAATGTATACATTGATGTAAGCGTATGTAACCTAAATTAAATATGAAAAAAATTTGAATACTTGAATTTTTTACTTGAGAAATCCTAAATTTAAAAGTTAAAGACTTAGTGGAGTCGGAAAATGAAAGCTAACTATCTTTGGAAAATAATACGTGCTTGCCATTATTAGTTATTCTATGGATATTTTTTAAAAATAACTCCACAGTCTATATTAAGAATAAATTGGTTCTTTTTTTAGGAGTTTTTATGTATTTATACCTTTTTTAATATATGAATCCGGACCAGTGGGAATGATCGCCTCAAAACTGTCTTGCATACTTTCTGATAAAGTCGTCAAGCCAGGAAACGCCTTACATGGTTTTGGCATGCATTAGTTACGAAGTAATAACTTTGGCATGAATCTAGCATTATTAGTGAAACTACCATGTTATCCTTGGCGAATTATTAGAGATTAATCCAAGGATCAATTAATAATTTTTGATTATTATTAATTCATGCTTTTTGTAATATCCAAAAATCAGTTTGCTAGTATAGTTATAGTTCACAACCAATAGGAACCTAAATTTAATATAAAACCTCACTTGTATTCCAGAAATTCCGTGCAAAATTTGATGTATTTAAGTCATTGTGTTTTTGAATTATTATGTTTATATGTTTCTGAAAGTACAGAACGATTTGGCTCCAAATTTGACAGGTACCTACACGTTAGTATTATCTTTGTGCATCGAATTTTCTTTATTAGTTTCTTAGTTTTATAAGTATAGCGTTCCATTATATTCGAATAAACGGAATTACTCTAAAAAATTACTCTTTTACTCAAAATTTAATGTAATTCTGTAAATTTGGAATAAAGACAGTATATCGAATTTTAACCGTCTAGTTCAAGTTATCTTTGTTGCAAACAGACAGACTGGTGGATATTTTCTAAAAATATATTTTTCGAACTCAGGAATGTCTAAAACGTGGAGATAGGTTCAATTTTTTGACGATTTTCATTCTTTCTCTATACTACGTATAAGGAAACAGTAAAGTAGAAAATAATAATAATAAAAACCTGAAGACTAATATACTTTTGTTTCAGAAAAAATTGGGCCCGATATTTAATCTAGTACTGGATTAGCACAGGCTGGAGCTGCATCAATCTCAACTCTAAAAAAGTTCATGGAAGATTTTCCTAAAATTTCCCAAAATGTTACAGTATTGTTCGTTTTCAAAATCATTTGATATCTAAGATTTCAGATATTTTAAAAAATTACTTGAAGTAATTTGATTCTAAATAATAGAGAAGAGATAGTCTCCTCTTTCTGTAGATCATGCCACGCGCGTTAATTCTTGGAAACTGTAAATTTCAAATTGACCGAAAATTTAAAAATATTTCCTACTAAAAACAAGCAAAATTGGTCAGCCAAAAACTTTTTCTAACAAATGCGTCTGTTTGCCGGATAGAATTATGGATCTTGGTCAATACCAAGAAAGTCAATACAAAACTATTTTTTGCATGCTTCTTAAGATTGATAGGAACCTCTAAACTATTTACAGTCTTTATTTTATTCAATATTTTAAATTTGTTAACATTGTCATTATCCATAGTATAATTTTACTGCAAGATTCATATGATGATCGTATACGTAATATAGAATAAGCTTAGTTATCGTCAAAAAATTCGATTCCAGATTTTCAGGAATCTCGACATTTTAGACATCCCCTCAGACCAAAAAACACATTTTTAGAAAGTCTCCGTTTGTGTGTCTGTAACAAAGATTGGTCAAAAACGATTAGAATTAGACGACTAAAATTTGGTATACGATCTTTGTACGAAATTTGCTTATTTGTAACAAATTTTGAGTAGAATCCTTCAGTGGAAGGTGTCCGTCCGGCAATTCGAATATAAATTAACTAGGTAACTACAATAAGAAGATAACTAAGTAGATTCGGTAAACATATACACAGATTCAACACCAATGGTGTTAGAAATTCGACAAATTTTGAACCAAATCTAACTACGGGTTGATTGTCTTTTGGTCTGTACTTTCAAAAATAAACAGTTAACATCACCAATTACCTTCAAGTGCAATTACCTTCACCCTTTCATAAATAAAAAAAACGTGATAATTCAAAAATGCAAAAACTTAAATCTATAAATTTTGGTAAGAGAACTTTTGACCACAGGTACAATTTCGTTACATTTTTTTAATTAGCCAAGAAAAATGCGTTTAAAACAGAAGATCTATTTTTGGATATTATTAATGTATGACAAGTTTTAATTACCAAATTACTCGTGTAAAGCTTCCTCTGACATGAAAAATTTATTAGAATGTATTAGAGGAAGTTTTGAGGAGACTATTCCCCTAGGTACATTGTATTGTTTTCCCATCATATATTACTTTTTCCATCAAATGTTTAACATAAAAACATTTTTTAGTACAAATAAAGCCATATTCTTATGCATGTTTTTATCGTAATTATTTTGGATAAATATTATTTGTAACACACAAGTGTCATTACCAGATACTTTTAATGGTACTCCCACAAGAATAATTTTAGAATCTTTTCCCAAAATATAAATTCTGTCTAAACCACATTAAAATTCTACAAAATCTAGCTTTTCATTCTCTTCTGACATCCTCATCTCCCGCAACTGTTTCTCTACGTCAAAAATTACATGAAAATTCATTGAGAGACAACCAAAGTATCTGGCACCTTGCCTATCTGCCGTCTGAATACCAACCCTAGTTGCTTCTGCAGAAATCAAATTGAAATGTATCACATCGGAGTATAAAATTAGAAAGAGGATACGCAATGCACACTTGAAGTTATTAACACGAAAAGATATTTTTAAATCCTTCAACTGTTTATCTAAGAGGGTTTTTGTTTCTTCTTATTTTTGGAACGAAACTGTAACGTTTCATGGCAGGGATTGAAACATTCTATTGCGATTAGATATTGCTCCAATGTGACTTCATAATAAAGACCAAGATATACCCACAAAGGATTAAATATAACGAGTGCTGTTATATATTGGTAACAGATATCTCTACTAATATTAAAGGAGAATGTGTTTGCATGTGTTGGGATCCTACAAGCCAGGTATATGACACAGAGTTAACTATTTTGGCGCAAATTTACTTTGGAAGTCAGCAATTTTTATTTTATTTTTCAGTTTTAATTAATTAAAAGTTTTGGAGTTGTTTAAGCGATATTTTCAAAACTATGCTGGTACAAAAAATTTCTTCGACGTTTTAAAATTCTGTTTTTTTATTGACGTGAAATTTAATTGCTGTGAAAGTCTTTCTCAATTTGAACTATTTTTTGTGAGATTTTTTTCCTTGTAGAATTTTTAGGACTATTTTCTGGTGTTACAATAGAATTCAAACAACTTTTTTTTTGTTTTTTCTCTATCCACTTGAGAAACCAACTGTCCAACCGTAAATATTGGATAAATATAATTATTTTTCAATTTCTCATGCATAATTTGATGGTTAACAAATAATTTTAAGCATTTGATTATATAATATAAAGTTTTACAGCTTTACACCTCTTTCATTTATTGGGCACCTGAACCTTCTTAGTGGAATCGATTCCCGCGACATCATAATGACATTAATAACTGATTTTCTCGAATAAATCTGACAGATATAAATATTTTTTCTTCAGTTATCAACAGTGGTAGAAAATCGGACGGTTAAATATTTGAGGGAATGATGAAAACTGATTGAATTCCTTGACCAGAGCACGGCTCCAGTTTGGTCAAATCGTGTTAATGAATGAGTTTCCTAGATAATATCCCATTCATGCTGATAAAAGGGCCTATTTTGCATAATTTTTTGAGTCGCTTTTATTATTAGAGAAAGCTTGATTTATCGCAATACAGGATGGTTATAATTAAACTTCCCCTATAAACAGCATACCTACAACGGGAACGGATGGCAAATAAATTTGGCATATAGACTATACACGAGATGCGTTCATGCAATTTCTAAAAAAGAAATCTTTTTAGTTCCAAACTATCCACCAGAGGGTGCCTTTTCTGAAAAGCATTAAATTTAAAGCAATAAACAACCAAAACGGAGTACATCAACAATGTTAATATTCACTGACTAGTTTCTGATCTCCTTTTCATCGAACTACATTAAATAAATGTAAGGAAAAAGTAACCGAATGCTGTTTGATAGGAGGGGAAAAAGTTCAGTTTGCAGAAATACAAACAAATTAGGACGAAACTGCACAAAGGGAGCACTTATTAATCGTGTCCAGGACGATGTAAGGAAAGGTGCTCCATATGACCACCCTCATTCACCTGATTAATTTCAAGTGGATGGACTATGTGTTCAACATCAGGATGTTTCTTGTGCGAAACATCAAAACTGATAAGTTTTAATGCTTCGCACATGAAACGTTATACAGTTTCCAACTTTTCCTTTTTTTTTCTTTCATTTTATTGCTCATAATATTTGTTCTGGATTGTTCATATTTTTGTATTCCGTTTTGGTCGTTTATTGTGTTAGAATTTTTTTACAAGACAAGGCACTTTCTAGCGTACATTTTGGTACTTCCGTTTATCTGTTAGTGTTGTTGAATGCTGTTTATAGCGAAAGTTTAATTATAACCACGCTCACATGTATATGAACAAACATAGAGACAGACTTTTCGGTAATCAGCCGTCTTAATATAAAGAGTCCATATCAATTTTTATTCTTTTAACTTGTAGCATTTTTTAATTATAGTGTTCATAGATAAACAGACATAAATAATTTTTTGAACTCTTGCCAGCTACTTAAAAGCAGAAGATTCATTTTTAATTTCACTTTTGAAAATGAAAAAATAAATTGAAATCTGCTATAGTAAATTTCAAGTTATCTTGCAAGAACATTAACATTTTTTAAATTTACGTGGTATCAGTCCGAAAGAAAACATGTTCTCACATGTCTCATGTTTCGCAATCACCAACATTTAGAAACGCGTTGTTTTTTAATCATCTCCAAATTAACCGAGCTCTGAATGAGTGTTTTTGTGTGTGTGGGTGGAAACCCGTTTTGAAACAATCACGTGACTATCAGACTACTAATGCATCAATATATAGAAAATGACCCCCTCCCCGAAAATATAGTTTGAAAGCTTGGAATGATCACGTGACTGTTGTATTGCGCAATCATCAGCTTCTGAAAAAGCGACAGTTGTTTTTTTTTTTTTTCTCCTCTCAAAATCCTTCGGGCACCAGAAATTTCTTTGCTAGCCAGAAAAACTGAAAATTATATACCGGGTGGCCAGAAATAAAACACCCCTACTCTGACCTCCCTGGATATCGAACTACTCAGTGTAAAGGCTTGAAAATTTGTGGACATACTATTCAAAAAATGGGGAAACGGATTTCACGAAAAAAAAATTTAGTTCCAGAAATCACCGATAGGTGGCGCTGTACCACTGGACGTATGCTGAAAAGACACAAAAACACGTTTTAAACACATTTTATTTGAAAGTACCAAGCATACATGAAACAAGGACGTTATCGATGCAGGGAATGCTGCTCAATATGGTTCCCTTCCTGAAGATGTAAAATGTGAAGTCTGTGGACAGCTTGTTCAACTGCGGATCGTAACTGGTCATCTGAGATGCTTCTCACATGCAGACTGATACTCTCTTTCAAATCTGCCAAGGTTATCAGACGTTCTCGATAAACAAGGTTTTTTAAGTGTCCCCAAAGCCAAAAATCACACGGATTAAGATCCGGTGAACGAGATGGCCAAGTTGTCGGAAACGCGCGACTGATTATTCTGTCAGTGGTGAAATGTTGGCGAAGAAACTGTTGCACAGGGAGTCCAATGTGTGGAGGTGCTCCATCTTGCATAAAAGTAATGGTGTCAAGGCATTGGCGCTGCTGCAAATGGGGTACAACAAATGTTTCGAGCATCCTTTTGTACCTGTTGGCCGTCACGGTACATGTCTCAAGGCCATTGGAAGTAACCTCTTCGAAAAAGAACGGTCCAAGGATGAATGTGGCTGTGAATCCACACCAGACTGTAACTTTCGGTGAGTGGAGTGGAATCTCTTGGAAGGTACGGGGGTTTGTCGTGTCCCATATGCGACAGTTATGGGTGTTCACTGTTCCACTGAGGTGGAAATGGGCCTCATCGCTCCACAGAATCTGCCACGGCCACGATGCATCCACTTCAACTCTAGCAAGAAATGTCAATGCAAAGGTCAGTCGCATCTCCCTGTCTGTGGCCAGCAATTGTTGATTAGGGCGGATTTTGTACGGGAAACAATGCACCATTTTTCTGAGTACGTTCCACACTGTGCTATAGGGAACACCCAAGTGTCGTGACACTGCACGTGCACTACTGCAGCCTAAAACATTATCCATTGACTGTTCAACAATACCGGTGGCAACATCTTCAACGACATCTGAACGAACCGGTTTGCGTCCTCGACCAGGCTGAACTCCAAGATGTCCAGTTTCCTCGAATCGAGCGATCATTCTCCTGAGAGCTTGTGGAAGCAATGGTCCCTTACGCAAATCCTTAAGTCGGCGAAACTCTCGAAGTGCTGCTGGAGCATTTCCTTTATTCTCGTAAAACAACTTCACAAGCAAAGCGCGTTCTGGCAGCGTGACAGCCATCACTAATAAGAATGACATTCCCCACCTTTTAACTTCTTTTATACCCAGAACATGGCTTCTAACCATGCTTTATGCAAATTTTTCTGGTTACAGTATGAAATTGCAGTTACAACGGGAGTTCTAGCTTCTTTACTATTTTTATTTTCCATAAGGGGCAGAAAAATTAAAAAGGAAGCATGGAAGCATTCCATTCCGCATAAACATTTTAATTTTTATTATTATTTGTGTCTTTTGATCATAGTTCCAGTTGTGCAGCGCCACCTATCGGTGATTTCAGGAACTAATTTTTTTTTCGTGAAATCCGTTTCCCCATATTTTGAATAGTATGTGTACAAAATTTTGAGCCTTTACACTGAGTAGTTCGATATCCATGGAGGTCAGAGTAGGGGTGTTTTATTTCTGGCCACCTTGTATATATATATATATATATTCCAATTTTCTTCTCTCTACTACTGTGGTCAATCACTTCTTACCACCCTGTCTTTTACTGATCAGATAGGAGAATCTGGTATATGGATGGAGGACATTCGCACCAAGTTGTAACTTTTTGTGGACGAAAAGTCGCCAAATGTGAGAATTTTATTCGTCATTTTCTAATAACTAAAAGCTAAAAATTGATGCCTCAAAAGCCGTAAATTGCCAATTTCCTGCCAGTATATTTTGAAGCTTCGAAAATCTCAAACGAAAACAACATCAGGTTCTCAATAACATTATTTAAAATATCCTTTTATGAGGCCAAATGATAGCATTTGGTTGCATAAGATCTAGGCTCCATTACTTCACACAGCAGGTTACCAGTTACATCCTCAGGTAGATGACAACAAAAACAAAAAACTTTCAAAAAGTTGGAATTTTTTTTTTTTTTTCCTCTTTGAAGATGGTAGCAGCTTTTTATTGTGAATGGAACTCGTCCATGAAATTACGTCCCGCACTACGCCTTTGGAAGAAAGCCAAAACCTCGATTTGAAATATGCCTCCTACGCGCCGCTAAACAATACAAGATGGGTGAGAATCGCGGCAGGCTCTAATTTTAGAAATTTCTGAGATGATATTAAGCACATTCTTCAAGAGGAATTCAGAACAATTCGTCTTTCTTTTAAAAATGTTGTGGCATTTAATTGTGAATGGGAAAAGGGATTTAATTAACCTACTTTAGGTACAGGTGCATTTCGTTGCAAGTCTACGGATGTTAGATGCTTAAAGCTTATGAATTTGGAGTATGTGTTACTAGCAGTTATTAACACATACTAGTGATATAATGGATGTCGGTTAAAAACCATCATAAGTTAAAATAAGAGTAATGAATATGATATTAAACAAATCAGTGGGAGTAGTCTGCCAGAAACTTTCTCACACCCTCTTTCGAGTAAGATCGTGAAAGACAAGATTTTTATTTTCAGAATCTCGGATAAAAAAAGTTTTGTGATTCGTTACAACCTAAACATATTGCAATCGACACTTAATACAAAATACAATTTATGAATATCTCGAAATAAAGCTTTCATACAACCACAATCTCAAGAATGAGACCGACTTTATCTCTTTACGTGAATAGCTAATTTGCGTATTTTTGCCGGATAGATTAATTTGAAATAGTATATCAAATCATTGCAGAAATGCTTGATCTTCATAGAGAGTGTCAAAATTTGCTTTGATAAGAAAATGCCGATGTTTTGTTTGGCTGTGTTCCATCCACATGAAAGCCAAAAGGGTTTTTTGTCCCTATATCTTTGCATATTGATATAACAGATCGAATTTTAAGTGCGATAAATTTTTGAAAATTAACATTGAGAAATTACATTTTCGACGTGTAATGCTTTATGAATGATTGTTGGAGCTGCACTCAAGAAAACACATGCACACTCATTTTGACTGTTAATGAAGATCTAGTTCTGGCTCTGCAAATTGGGAAAATCTTTTAATACATTTCGGAACGGCAGACAATCCACTGACCGTTGAACCAAGATCAGAACGACTTTCTGACGTTGATCACGGTAGTGCGAGTACTTTAGTTTTAGAAATCCTAGAAAATACAAGAGAAGAACTTCTGAGGACGCTGGCACTGATTGTTCGACCGCGTTCAGCCGTTAAAAAAAAAGCGTCTATACTTTTTCAAAGTCGATACTATGAGCTCATTTATTTCTTTTCTCTATCCCTTTCTTTCTTTACAGTTACAGTAAAGAATCTTTTGACGAGGGGGTGTCGTTTGGCAATCAGCAATAAGACTTGGATTTTAAATATTAATGTTCCATGAAAAAGAACATGCGATAAGGCAGATGAAACTGCAAAATTTATTCCAAAAGCTAGACAGCGCTCTTTAAAATTGTAGTTATGTATTTGGCATATATATGAGACACATATTCTTTTTGAATTATCCCAACGTAGTAAAACGATTGCGAAATACAACTGACTAGGCATAATGTGACCATTTGTGAGAAACATCTGGCCCAAGCAAATAGGAAAGATATAATCTGTCTAAATGGTAATGGAGAGCATATATCGTATAACAAATGCAGACAAAAATACAGGAGCTGACAGAAAATTATTCAACATTCATCATATTCTGCAGATCTTGCGCCAACCGATTACTATCATTTTCGGTTTTTTCCAAAACAATTTAAAGTTCAAAAGTTTAAAATCTGAAGAAGATGTACACAATCAGACCTCACGATCTTTATTCAAAAAAAGAAAAATATATTCCTTAAAAGTGGAATTGGCAAACTCATAAGTCGATCAAAAACTGTCATACAAAATAAAAGAGAATATAATCTTCATTATTTAATTTATGTTGCCTAAATTTGTTTGTTTCAAAGTTATCAATCTGAAACTTATATCAACGAACGTAACTGGTCTTATCTGAAACTTAACTGAAGTCAAGATATGAAAAAATTAACTTTAATTTAAAAAGTTTTAATTCTTTAATGTTGTTTGGCATGACTAAATTTATGTTATTAATACAATGAGCAAACAATTAATTGCCGATTTGTAAACAAAACTGATTTATAGATAGATCAACAAAAAGACACCTCTTTATTTAAGAAAATCAGATGGAATTAAATATTCAATTCCATTACTTAAATCTACAACATTAATCTTAAAATTTCTGTCATTAAATGATCCCATCAAGCAAAATAAGAAACTGTGCGTATTTTTTTAACCAAGCAAGAGTGGTCACCTCAAACTTTTCTCTAATAAAGGTGTTATCCTAGAGAATGTCTTGAGTGGCATTGGCGTACAGTAGTTGGGAAATATTTTTGACTTGAATTTAGCATTTCTACTAAATCTTTCGTGTCATCCTTTGAACGTTTTTTGGTTATTAATCCCTGGCATGTGATTAATAGTATCCGAAAATCGAATCTGTGTTTTAGGCGCCTTTTTTTTATACCGATTGAAACAAAAATTAGACATAAAACTGCATTTGTAGTCTCAAAATCAAACACCAAATATGCTATTGTGTTGTGGCGTATCTTACCTGGTTGACAGTATCATCAAAACAGGACTATGAGCCTGTACGCCTTCTAACAATGTAACACTACCTCAGGACTCGAGAGTATCCACATTGTTTTCTAATCAACGAGTCATGATATAAATGCTTAAAATGCCGTTTCAAGAGGTTCAAGGACCTGGAGGCATCAAAGGCTGAAGTCATACTTTGCCAAATGCCTGTATTGCATTTAATTGAGCATTATAGAATGACCTTCACGTCTTGGGTGACCCTACCAGGAAAATACACTCCCGACATACTTCTCCCATTCCTCCCAGGAACACTCCCTCACCGTGATGAGGCAGGAATGCAGGACTTTAGGGAAGCCATACAATATAACATATTTTAGTCATTGCGTTTTTGAGTTATCACATTTACATGTTTATGAAAATACAGGTGGATAAATGATCACTCCTCGTTGCATTTGCAAATTTGATAGATATCTACCTTCGATGTTAAGTCTGTATACTGAATTATATCGATCTAACGATTTATGTTTTGTAATTATTGTGTTAGCTTATAAATCAGGACTCGAGAGTATCCACATTGTTTTCTAATCAACGAGTCATGATATAAATGCTTAAAATGCCGTTTCAAGAGGTTCAAGGACCTGGAGGCATCAAAGGCTGAAGTCATACTTTGCCAAATGCCTGTATTGCATTTAATTGAGCATTATAGAATGACTTTCACGTCTTGGGTGACCCTACCAGGAAAATACACTCCCGACATACTTCTCCCATTCCGCCCAGGAACACTCCCCCACCGTGATGAGGCAGGAATGCAGGATTTTAGGGAAGCCATACAATATAACATATTTTAGTCATTGCGTTTTTGAGTTATCACATTTACATGTTTATGAAAATACAGGTGGATAAATGGTCACTCCTCGTTGCATTTGCAAATTTGATAGATATCTACCTTCGATGTTAAGTCTGTATACTGAATTATATCGATCTAACGATTTATGTTTTGTAATTATTGTGTTAGCTTATAAATGAAGAGCCAGACAAACAGACATCCTCTGCAAATTTTTTGCTCAAAATTTGATAGAAAACCACAAATTCCATTCGTCCAGCACAAAGCATTTTTCAGTAATCTTTGTCACAGACAGACGGATATTTTCCGAAAACAGTTTTCGAACTCAGAGCGATCTAAAACGGGGAGATTCGGAAAAATCACCACGTTAGAGGGTTTTTTAACACTTACAATACTTTCTCTATATTATACATACGAGAAAGTAAAAAAAAAGTCTATGACTGCATTGTTATGTCAAATAGATAACAACTGCATTCTTCTCAAGTTGCATAAAAGAAAGAAACTATTTATAATAGTATTGCAGGTGACAGAAACATTTGAACAGATGCCAATTCGACAATTGGATTCTGTATTTCATTCCACTGGATAGCTGCCACTGTTTCAGAAGTGTGATAGATTGCACGTTTGAAAATTTTAATTTCCATAAAATAAATAATTAGATTGAGAAGAAGAAAAACATTCGGTGAATGACGTTTATATTTTTTCCTTCCAAATATAAGTGTGTCAATCTCTAAACGGATATTAATGACAGAATGCAGTAAATGTTTCATGTGATCAAAATTTTTCGTAATTAACGTTAAACTTATGCCAAGCTGATAAAATGTCATCCTTTTTTTCTGAAAATTTTAACATAAATTTCAATTGATTTTCTTTATCTTCTTTAAACAAACTTTTAAGAACATTTAACTTATGTTATTTAATCATTTTTAACGTGGATTATTAATATTTTTATACATAAAGGACCAAACATGGTTGGGAACTAAACACTGGGGTTTAGATGTTAGACTGTCTACCAAACCGAGACATATGGGTTGCATCCCAGGGCCCTCGGTCATGATAAAAGATAAGGGCACTGTAAGTCATGGCCCATTTGGTCTATCATCCACTGAATTTTGCTTTTACAATTTGGTAAATATTGTTGAAAATTGAGTGAAGACTTAAGAAAAAGGAAAAAGCGTGTTTAAGAATGTTTGTCAGATCACAATGTGCATATTAACCTTCTCAATCCCAGTATCATTCGGGTTTAGGTATTTCACAATGCTGAAATGCACCACTTTATCTTTCAAAGATAATAAAATTCCCTACTCTCACAAACAACAATGACAGTTCATGTATTTAAGCGATTGATATGATTTAATTTCATGAATATTAAGCACAATTTACATAAAAACGAATAAATGCAGGTTTCTATCAAACAAATTGAGCCTTCTTTCAAAACAGAAATATCCTGAAAATTTTGAAAATATACAGCGATATTGTCCCAATACCTTTTTGGAACGTTAAGACAATATTAGAATGCAATCTCAACAAGATGTGAAATTGCGAACGCGAACTACATTCTGAAACCATGTACAAGAACAATGCACACCATCCCTATCACCAGTTTATACTGTATCTGATCAATCCTTCAAAAGCCCTCAAGCCTTTGTAAGTTATTTTGAGACAAAAAAAAAAGAAATTTTTAAAGTAGAATCTTCTAGAATTCAAACCAAATTTACATAAATAAGAATAAATGCAGGATTCCATCCAAGAAAATCAGCCTTCATTCAAAACAGAAATATCCCGAAATCTGTGAAAATATACAAAGGTATTATCTCAGTACTTTTTTGGAGCGTAAAGACAATATTAGCATGCAATCTCAACCAGACGTCAAATTGGGGACGTGAACTACATTCTCTTAACATGTAATGGAACAATGCCTTCCCCCCCTATCACCGGTTTAAACTGGATCTGATCAATCCATTCCTTTGTGGTAAAGCACTGTAGCTGTCACAAAACAAACGTCAAGAGAAAACGAATTACAAAAGGTGAGAGACTATGTCTCGAATCCTGCCAACGACGTGCCCTAACTTGTTGGAATCGTTCCATCCGACTCTTTTCTACCTCTGATTCTTAAGACACCTGTTTGTTGGCTTTATTTTTTCTTTTCCACGCCTACAAGATCACTAGAAAGTGCTTCAAAGAGATGTTTGTTTAACGGAGTACTCTTTTGGAACTGCATAATAAATCAGTACCAAGTGATTTTTTCGCCAGCCTTTTGAGTGATGTAAAGAATATCTGGCATCAGATGTTTGTTTAAAAATATTTCAAGTCTCGTGATTATCTTATTTAACAAGTTCAATTAGTTATTCACAGCTTTCTTTGTTGATTAAAATTTACTTCATATAACGGTTAAGGACAATAATATAAATAGTTTTAAGTGAAGACAGTTGACTTTATTCGATTTCATGTATTATTCCTGTTATATGGCCTCGAGCCAATTTGGAACATTCATTCAATCATTTCCCAACGGTTAAGAATAGGCGTTCCGTTTTTTAACTAAGTTTCAAATCTGAGAAAAGCTTTTTTTATTTTAATTATTTTCGTCATTCCTAAAATGCGCTGAGTTGTCACACCACTATAATGTAATGAACTTTTAATAACAATCAATGTTTGCGATGGTCAGCTGTTCTCCAACCATATTTGTAGTATTAAACTAATAATGTCTATCATTTGTAAAGGATTACATCTTATTACAGCAAATGGAAATATTATTTCATTTTAAACTTTAATATCAAATATAAAAAGTTTAATTAAATAAAAATATTAGCTAATTGGCAAATAAAATTATAGAAATGGTTCATTCCACTGTAGGACAGAGACAAGCCAGTTATCTCTCGAAACTTTAGGACAGTGAAGGAGATTTGAAGTTTCTGGTATGGGGATTGATTTTTATCACTCTGGTGACCAAATTAAAGATGTGCGGCTGAAGTGCCTCTATTTCCACTGATGATGAGAAGTATATCCGATGGGAATCTGTATATTACGGTCAGTGATAATCATTAGGATTCAACTATAGTTACCAGCTAATTACTGTCATTATATCCAAATCTTTCAACAAATCTGCACATCTTTGAATGGGTCAGGTTAACTTGTCATTTGACATTTAGAGGTCAAGAGATTTTATAAGAATTAAAAATTTTCGTAATTGGCTCAGTAATCATTTTGTAGAATTCTATTTAGGTTTCTCGCTTTGGAGAATGAACGGTGAAACCTCTTCCGGAAATGAAGATTTCTGATATGGGGGGATACACGATCATTGGCAATATATTTAGGAGTCATGAGCTCTCATACTAAACAAAAATCGCCATGTCCCCTCAGCAGTTGCAGTGAAAAGATGATTTTGCATTTTCGTGATTATTTTAAATATATAGCGCCACATGATACTTTAAATCTAATATTGTGCTAGTTAGTTTTATCATGATCGTTTAAATTAATTTTTATTAATTTCTATCATGCTTTCTTCAAGCTTACCAAAATTTCCATCTTTCATATTTATTTATTTGGCTTATATACTTACAGGGAAGAGTAAATTTCGAAAATTTTACATAAATGAACTCATTATTATTTTCATTAATAATTTCCTGAGAGAAAAAAATCTGGTGAAATGTATAGGGTGATTCAAAGGAATATTAATATTTGAAAATTCTTTAATTTACGGAATAATGTAAGCAGAAACATTGTCAAGCACGCTTGAATATCGTGGGTCATTTCAAGCATTACTGAAATCAAAGAATGTAAAACGGTCAATAGATTGCTCTTTATATGGACAAAAGATATCATTAGTAAACAATTGTTACGCTATGTTCCTAACAACCGATGCTCAACATGTTGACTATCATTCTCCAACCTTACCAATAATGGATGAACAATACTGTGAACAGCTCTGTATAGCATATCTATATTTGTGGTGAGAAATTATCTTGGATATTATAATTAGATATTGTTTTTTAGCATTCCTAATGAGGCAGAACGATCGGGATGGATTTGTGGCTTCAGCCTTACAACGAATGCAATATTTCAACGAATGCTATGGGATTTTTATGACAGTTTTAAATATTCGGCTTCCAATTTCTTCAATTGTGGGAATTGTCAGAGCTCGGAGTGCGAAATGGGCCCTGTCTTTTCACAACTTGTTAAACCAATAATCATCATCTTCCCCTTTTTTTTTCAATCAATTTTTTTATTTCAATAAAAAACTAAGTCATTTCAAACATGTGTGTTAACTTTTAACAGGCTATTGAATTACCATTATATTTCAATAACATCTTCTTAAATAAATTCAAATAAAAAAATTAAGAAAAACTAAAAATAAAAAATAATATAAAGAATTCTGAAATAGTTCAAAGCTAATGCTGTAAAAGAAAATACATTAATAATGTCTTGTTTAGTCTACGATTAGATCGCATCTTATTCAAAATCCTCACTGTATTGGGATACTGATATTAGCATCAAGGAGTTTTTGCCCTGTGCTTTTCCGTGCCAAGCCGTCGAGTTTTCAATGCTGGTTTAGGGATATATACTTTTGTCAAAGATCAGTCTGTTACAATAATGTTTGGAACCAGTCGGTTACAATGATGTTTGTTATTTCTGATATAACAGACGTTTTATGTAATATGTACTGCAGATGCTCTCTGTAACATAAACCAACAGAGTGGAGATAAGCTAATCTAGTGATTATTGATTTTTCAAATTAAATGTTACTCATTTACTGTTTATTTCTCTTATTATGCTATTAAGATATGAGCAGAAACTGATTGATATTTCTTAATAAACTTAATAATATTTTTTTAAACTAATATTAACACTAAAAGAGAAAAAAAATGTATAACAAGACCCAAACTCTTAGGTAACAAAAATGATGGCCATTTATCAAATAACTTTTTGAATTTTTAACAATTTTTTATTGTATTATTAATTTGTTGAAAAATTGCATTCATGTACCAAGCAACAAGAAACAATATATACAATGATCTTTTGGCAAAAAAAAAAAAATTCAATTTTGAAGTTATTTAACGATGCCATTATGCTAAACAGAAATTGATATTGAAAATGTTTCTTTCAATTATCAATTATAATTTTCAGGTATAGTTTTCTAGTATGATGTTTTTAGTTTTCTTATTGTTCGTAAAAGTTTTTTTTAAAGAATTCTTCTATTTCTTTAATTTTTTAGTAAAATTATTCACAATTTACAAATATCACATTATTTTAAACACCTTTCATGCTAAATCTAAGATTATTAGTGGAACAAAGGATGAGGGTAAAAAATTTCTGATACCTTTTTTTTTCCTTTTTTTTATTGTTTTCTTTTTTGCCACGGTAAACTCATCTCTTACTTAATATAAATCGCAAGATATTTTTAAAAAGACTGCTTTATATATTTTGTACAAGTGTATCTCTTTAGCAATGTTTGTTACATTTTTATAAAACTAATTTCAAAAACACATATCTATGATTTTATGCAGCATGAAAATACCACCTTAACTTATTAGTATTATGTTAGTTAACCAATGTAAAAATATTAAGATTGTTTTATTTTTTTATGCTTTGTTTCATGTATGATAAATTTGAAATAAAATTTTTATAATATTCTAAATTATATAATATTAAAAATTATAGTGCTAATTTCTTACAAAATTATAAGAAGATATCAAATCCAAATATACTAATTTCAGAAAATTAGAGCATAATTCTCAAATAATAATTTTGACATAAATGTCTCATCTATAAGTTAAAATGAAAAAAAAAAGTGGTGACAATAATCTTCTCGATAAAATAAAAGATATTGATTTATATATTTTTCTGCTTGGAATTTTCATAATACTCAATAAAATGTTTAACTGTTTAATGAGACTTTGTCTAGCTTATCTGATTTAATATCTGCTTTTGATTTAAAAGAAGTTTCTTTTTGTCCTGCAGTCGATAATAACAAATAGTAACATGAAATGTAAAAAAAGAAAAGAGCGTTACAGTGAAAAAATGATTTTTAAAAACCTAGTTAGTGTAATCATATAATTTAGAATTCCTTAAATTTTTATATTTGAATAACTGATTCTCAGTTATTATTAAACAATTTTGTTGATTGTCATAAAATGGGTAATTTTTATATTTCTTTTTTAACTGAGGTTACCGTCGTCATTTCATTTTAAAATATCGGGATTTCCGTAGGAGAGCTTAGTTTTAATACATTTTTATGAGTATTGCTTGCCTTTTAAATAATTTTAAATGTCTTTTTTAACTGACATTTTTTTATTATTTTTTAACTTCTAATGTTTATAGGCTAGCATATTCTCAACAAATTAGTTATAAGTCTTGAATGATGGGATATGCAAAACGAAGCAACTGATAATGCTCTAGATGGCAGATAATTCAACCTAGAATTTTCAACTTCTCTAAGTAGTTACTTTTTTGATAGTAGGCGCTCATTGTGGTGGACTTTTTTTTAAAAAAATTAATTGAAAAGTATCAGAATTTTATCTCAATAATTTCTGCTTTATATTAAGGCACAATTTTTTTTACACCGCTTTTAAAATTCAAAAAAAGATTTATAATTATATTCAAAATAGGATTTGTAACTATATTTAAAATACTATATAGTTATATCAATTTTATTTTCATTGAATAATTTTTAAAAAATTTCGATAAATTAAAAAAAAAATATTTGTAAATGCATTCGATAAACCTTTTCATCACTATAATTACATACATGGGCTTACATTGATATTAAATATATTCTTGGGTGCGCATTTGCACAATATTGCTTCTATACAATCAAAAGAAATTTTCAAAGACATAAAGATAGACAAAACAATCCTAAAACATTATAAAATGGTGAAATGTTTTGGATTAGAGGTCTGAATTCTCATTTAAATTTTATTTAATAGATCTAGGACATTCATAGTTACCTTTTTGAGTTCTCTCTCAATCTCTCTGGCTCGTCTAACTGTGTGTGACATTTCCACGTCCTGCATGTTTCTGACGTGGGGGTTTATGGTGTCGACTGTAAGTAGCTTCTTTGCCATTCCGTACGACCTCAAATCTTCTCCATGAATGAAATGGAATGGTGGGTGGTGTCGCAAGACCACCTATTCCAACATCTGAATGACTCATGGCGAAGAATGTCGCCAAATGGCCTTCACCCATGGCGCCAAAATGTATGGAAATAACTTACTCGAATGACGCACGACCCTCGAATTTTATTCACTAGGGATAAGATTAGATTTTTTTTTCGGAAGTTTTTCCGTACAAAAAAAATACATATGTTTTTCAGAAATAAATAGCAGGCGAGTGAGATAAGTAAGAAAGGATAAATAAAAATCCGTCTTGTGTCTTGTTAAAAAAGCATAAAAGTCACCAAAGATTCCCAACGACTCTCTAGCAACCTAAATATAAGGAGGGAATAATACTTCCTGTTTTGACTGATGCCTGAATCTATTAAGTACTTCAGAGAAAAATGAAAAAGCATGAACAAACTTTTAGAGAAGACCCTTTTATTTCAAATAGAAATGAAAATTAGGTATAAATTATTCTGAAACATACCCTATTTGCATTGCTACTATTGGGAGAGAGTAACTTACTTCAAAATGCGGTAGATAATCCAATTGATAATTTTATTGTTTTTCTGCAAGGCTTAAATTTTATTTTTACTTTTTCGTTTACGAAGTATACAAAAAGAAAGTATCATAATCAACAAAAATCAACCTCGAGATTTTGATGTACCTCCATGTTCCAGACGTCCCTGGAAGCGAAAAACATCTTTCTGGAATTACAACTATCTGTCTGTAAATACGATTATTCAAAACTATTCGAGCTAGGTACATGAAATATGGTATATAGTCTTCATATTATTCTTGATTTTTATTAAATTTTGAATGACAACCATTCACTGAAAACTGTCTGGTGGTGAACACGATAATATGACATTTAAATAGATGAGTGAAAAAAATTTAATACACAGGTTAATAAAATGTAGATCCATGTCAAATTTTAATCTGAATTCGTGAAGGGGTTGACTGTCAGTTGATTTGTAACTAAATGTGTAGCTCTGAGCCACATTTTAATATAAATCAGTAAAAAAAAGTATTCCAAAATGTAGATAGTGTTTCCTTAATACATTTTGAAATAAGGTCGGCCTTACGAGCTGTGAGACCCAGTTGGAAACAAGTTTCTACACTACCTGGTTCTCAACCAACTTTTATCCAGAATATGAAATAAATTTAATTTTTAAAACACTTTTTTAGAAGCATGTTTGTTATCGAGCAAATAAGTAGAAATTTGTGGCTCTTTATTTTTAACTTTTTAATCATTATTATTATATACATTGTGGAATCTTTAAAAAAACTCTCAGATTCATTACCAAGGGGCACTATTCACACAGGAATAAAGTATTAATGTGCTGATCAATTCATTCTAATTAGATTCTGAAAAAGCTAAATTTGAATATAATCATAGAAAGCAAGACAGCAACTGGTCCCTTAACCCATTTCCATCATTAGCGTATATATACGCTCAATTTTCCGGGTCACTATCACTGGAGCTTATATATACGCTGCATCATATTATATGCTATGCATATAATATGATATACAGTAAAAGCTCCTTATTAGCTCTTCCTTTATTCGCGGATGAAAAAAAATGCGGCTAATTCCTATATTCGCGGCTAAAAATTTCTTTATTCAACCTGCCAGTGTTTTGGCATGCTAATAAGATAGCATGGGTTATAAGCGCTATTTTTTGTGACTAGTTCCGGAATTGTTTTGTTTCTGAAGTTGAAACATATTTAAAAAAACAGAATTTAGACTTTAAAGCACTTCTAGTTTTGGACAATGCACCAAGTCATCCTAGCGAACTTGAAACTATGCATCCCAATATAAAAGTGATATTTTTACCTCCCAACACGATGGCTTCGCTACCGACGGCTTCAACCTATGGACCAAGAAATAATCCAGGCCTTTAAGCTCTATTACATTAGACGAACCTTCAAAATCATATTGAATAATATGGAATGTAATCCTGATATGAATGTTATCGAATGCTCGAAGAAATTTGTCATAGCAAAATACATCGTAAACATAAAAGAATCATTGGAAGAACTGAAGCCACACACACTGAAGTCATGCTGGTAAAAACTGGCCTGCTCTGACTGCGGAAAATGACGAAGAATTTGTGCAACTTCAACCTTTGACTGCAAACATAGCCGAAATGGCGAATGGAATAGGACGAGATGAGTTCGCGCAGATAGAATCAAGTGACATTCAGGAATTGCTTGAATCGTTAAGATGAAGATTTGACTGAAACCGACTTGGAGGAAATGTTAAATTCAAAACCCATTGAAGAAGAGGCTTAAACAAGCACTGGAAACGTGACATTTCCTTTGAAAAATCTTAGTGAAGGTTTAAGAATGGCAAATGATCTTTGTGATTTCTTTATGAACGTCTATGGAACGAAGTCTTATTTTTAAGAGGCAAATTGCTAATGCGATTGCTGCGTATCAGTCTGAATTGAGGGAGTTTTTAAAAACTGCCAAGCAAGAGAAAATTACAAAACTCTTCAAACAATTGTCTAAGCCTTAAGATTTAAGATAATTAATCAAAATGTTCAAAAATAAATGTTCAAAATGTTCAAATCGATTTTTTAATATATATATATATATATATATATATATATATATATATATATATATA